>SNQJ01S0024195.1:57217-68216 GCA_010110895.2 Picea sitchensis | reverse complement strand
CTCTCGTACTCCATGTCTAGGACCATGTGGGCCTCGAGACATGATCTCCTAGTTATCCCTAGATATCGGGGATAACAGGCACTAAAAGGATACATTTCCCATCAGGAATTCCCCATACTTAACCAAGGGCTAGAGATAAAGACCTCATTATGAGTCTTTCAAAACCATAGCTTGTGCTACATCTTTTGGAGAAACTTCAGCACTCTTGGGACCGTCTCAGATGGAAAAACGGGATTCAAGACCCAATTGTTAGATGCCACTAAACTTTTCACGAGGCTGATTTGGAGAGGAAGGCCTTATTGGCCTTTCCCACTAAGTGGGCTCAAAAGGCCTTTTTATTGTTTATTGACCAGAAGATGGTATTGGGCAAAGTATCTAGAGTTCCATTGTAATCTTCATGAAATATCCTTCTGTTGGAGTTAATCTTTTCTCTCGGTAGCATAATTTTAGCTTTGGCAGGGATGATTTCCATGTTAAACTAAA
The DNA here is from genome assembly GCA_010110895.2 of Picea sitchensis. Classification (NCBI taxonomy): domain Eukaryota; kingdom Viridiplantae; phylum Streptophyta; class Pinopsida; order Pinales; family Pinaceae; genus Picea; species Picea sitchensis. Next base: position 67,733 of record SNQJ01S0024195.1, on the reverse strand, counting down.
GATGATGGGCCCAATAATAAGGGTGTAGATATAGGGTGGTTGACATGTAAAGCTCTAAGATATCTGCCTTTTCAGCTTGTTTGATGGTTGGTTGGATGAGCTTTTAGCATAAGTTGTCATTCTATTGATTTGGAAAATAGGTCACTTAATAAATTTGAAGTGACGAATTTGGTTGTCATTACCAAACTTTTCTTATTCTCATGTAACTGGATCCATCGTTTTTATTCACTATCATTAGTATGATTTTCAGCATAGGCCTTTTCAACTTAAAAATCCTGATATTGTAGTATTTTGCATGCCTTCAGAATTGCAAATTTCTATTTTTCTAAGTTGTGATAATTATTTTATCTAAAAATGGCTATTGTGTATTCTTCAAACCAAAACACTTAAATGTTGCATGACAGCAAGAGCATATGAAAACTGTTTTTCTTGTTTCCTGAATTTCTCACACCTGGCACATTACACACGTGAGATAACTTGTTTAATTTTAGATATATTGGAGTTTTCTGTGTTAGCTTAGTTGTTTTTATTTTTTGGTTTTTTAATATTTTGGAAGGTGAGATTGATAAAATTTATAGAGACCAAGAAACACACACATCACACATGTATACATTGATTTGTTTGCACATATATCTGTGACATGTTTTTCTAACTGCCACCTGTCTTGCATGTTTTAATTGGGTTTGGAAGGTAGGCTATGCAAGTGAAGATGTTCGTTGAGCAGCTTCAGAAAACAGGAAGATTTGGATGTTTGAACTATACATACTGGGACGAGAGGTTGACAACAAGAGTGAGTCTGCTTCAGATTTGTAGGCACACAAGTTTATAGCCGATGAATTGGTAGACAAGTCGTCACAGTTAGAGGAAATTTATTCAGCTATCCACACTTTAACTCAGCCTTTATTACAGGCAGTGGAGTCTATGTTGAAGCCTTTGAAGATTCATCCATTACAAATGAAACACATGATGGATAAATTTGCAGCTGTTGGCATTCTCCAGGTGATGGCAGTCTACGCAGACATTGTGCTGGCTTTTCCTTAATTTTAGGCATGGCATATGAGTAAACTGGTTTACATTTGTGGTTTTGCTGTGCAGGATTTTCTAGACAATCTTCAACACCAAGCAAAGTCTTGTGTACAATCTGATTCCCTGAGGCCGACTATATAGTTTCCATTTTAATGGATAACCCTAAGTTGCATGAAACATGGAAGTGTTTCCGAAATGGGAACGCTTGGAAACGTGACCCCCCAAAATGGGTACGTGGGGGAAACAAAGTATATAAAAAATACAAAAAATATAGATAGATAGTTTTTTTTTATATAACACATTATCTTGCAAGAAAATAAGAATGATACACATAAATGACATTTTAGAAGGAGACCCATGTCTATATTAACTCTCATAGACGATTACATGATGCAAAATCTCATAGCTTGGTGGCCAATCCCATACCCTCATACATGATAGAATCCAGTGGAAACGCTACAATCCTACCAATCCTAAAATCCTAAAAACTGTTAAGTCTGCTGAATTCTGAACGGGATATGAAATTCTCCTTTCTCCATATGAAGTCTGATGAGGTTGGAACCACTCTGAAACACCCTGAAATAATTAATTGTAATGTAAAAAATTCAAGTAAAAGTTTCCTTTTACCTTAAGAATTTAATATTACCATAAATTACCAAGGTCACAAACTCCTCAAAGCTCAATCCCCTATCTTTGTTTTGTCCTAAAGGGTTGTTGGCACAAACAGGGCAATATTTCCCTATGGGTCCTAAGTCTCTGTTGGGTACCTAGGTCTACCTGGAAACTTCCAAAAAAAATGCCCGAAACGCCTTGTAAACGCCGCTGGCCTTACTGTACGATGTTTCCAGATTTGGAAACATTGTATGGTACAGTTGATGGCATTTCCAAGGCGTGTTGTACCCATTTCGGCGTTTCCAGGAATTTCGGGTACCAGTACATGGCCAGACTAGGCGTTTCCTACAACAAAGGGATAACCTCTTCGATAATCAAAATTATGATGTGTTCTACTTCAAAATTATGATGTGTGCCCTTGCCATTTGCTATTTTGAAGGTGTAGATCATTGAATTTTCCCACTGAGGTTGTTGCCATAAGACTTCTCACAAAGCAATACATAGTAGAAATTTTGAAATACTAAATTAGGAAGTTCTCTCATTACGCTTTATAAATTTTTTAGTTCCTACACTGGCCAACTAACATGCAACCAATTGGGATTGTTTTTACTATTCATCGGTTTGCCATTTGTGATCATAATATTTGTTTATTAACAAATTTTTATGTACAGTGTCTTCTAGACTAATTATCAACATATATATGTTGGATCAATATGTTGGATCAATATGTGGGGATCAAGATACCAATTTGTCTGAAGTGGAATTTGTCTCCATTTGTAAATGGAAGTAATATATATTACGACTCTATATTCTTGGAACAAATCTGTAATTGGTGAGGCTGAGGCACTAGACAAGATTGGATGTTTTATTCTAGCAATCACATATCTTCCTATTGTGTTGCTCTAATGGATCTGTGACTGAGAACTTGACAATATGTCACCTTGGGGATGTAGAGTTATAGTTTAAATTTTTCTAAGCCCAACTCAACAAAATACCATTTTGATGAGTGAATCTCATTACCCTGCTAGAGATCTGTGAGAGATTGAATAGACCCAGGAGTCAATTTTTCACTTATTGTTGTAAGTTGATGTGATGTGCTCAAAGTTGTATTTATAGTGGGTGACCAAGATTTGTATTGTTCTACTCTTCTTTTTTATGATTTCATCATTCGTTCCCCTAGGCTAAGTAATCCAGATGTATTGGAATTTAGGCACATTTATTTTTATTCATCCACAAATTACAGATTGGACCTAGGCAACCCATGCAAGGAGACACTTTCAAAATGAAAAAGTCAGCACTAAAATTCATTAGTAAAAACATTTAAGAGTGCAAGGAGCACAAGGAATATTTTTTAAAAACAAGTGTAAGGGCTGTGAAGCAGCTAAGTCCCTGTCATTTTGGAATGCTGATATGCACATGGCAAGTGAGTGGGAGTGTTTAAGATGAAGCAATTTGAAATTCAAATTCTTAAGCCGTATTGCAAGAGTGCAAAGAGAGGGCCATTTCCCAAAAAAGTTCAGAATTGTTTTGTATATATCATATATTTTATTGCACATTTATTAAAACATGAAAATAGATGTAATTGGTTGTTGAAAATATGAAAACATACATATATGTGCTATTTGTAGATGAATACTACATTATTATGAAGTTAGAAATGTCATCCATAGTAGAATCTAGATTAATCATTAAAGCATCATCCATATAGTACACACTACACAGAGAACATCAACTACCAAGCAGTTACAAACTAATAAAGTTTTAAGCCAGATAACTGGTAGTAAACTATGAAATAAAGTGTAGGTGGTCCAACACCTCTTTGCAGAGGAAGTGTTTACAACCTATGAAAGCACTAGTGTTGCCTTAAGCGTTATTAGGTTAGATGGCACACCCCTTGGTTTGTAGCGAATCAATTTTGAAGCAAGATAACTTGAATAAGGTTATCTGCCTTTATTCAATCGATGAAATAAGTAGAACCAAATAGCTTTCTTATATGGGTTACAATCAAGTAGAGTCAAACCACTTTATGGTGTGGATGAGAGTGAAAATAAACCTAAAGCAAAATGTTGTGACCTAAAAAGCGATAAATTAACCTTAAGTCACTTTGAATTTATTAATACCTAAGTCTAATTTCTAATTGACCATTATAAGCTAATATTTAATTTACCCTCCCTTAATGGTCAATCTATAGTTACCTAGTTTCTTCCAGTACATGCTTTTGGGATCCAAGGCAGTGAAAATGTCTGCCCGGTTTGATGATCCCTCACATGGAGACCAATCTGCGGCTCAATGTTCCATCTTCTACAAGGCACATGCGATGGTAGTGTGTATCAGCATGTTTAGTGCGTAGGTGGAAAGCTGGATTCTTGGCAGTTCCTTGCCAGTGTCAGGAGCAGGGTGTAGGCTCTCTCTGTTGCATCTACATATCTGATAACATCATTCTGAGCCAAACTGCCTCACATGAACCTTTCAATGCTCCTCGATACTCGCCATCCAATGAAAGGGTGGGCCCTCTTGTTTTTCTTTGAGATCCATGAGCTACAGGTACCAAAGAAATTTGAGACATCCATAAATTGGATTTTTAAATCATCCTTGAGAACACCCCTTGTCCCGAATCGTATACCCACAACCTGGGTCTTTGCTCTTGCTGTCTGAGAATGCAAGTCAAGTGTCCACTTTCATATCTATTTTCAACCGTTGTTGTCCGATTCTCTACTACTTTGTGTAGAAATCTGGAAATGAATCTCACATTGAAACTCAGATCAGGTCTAGTGTTTGTAAGATATATCAAGCTACCCTCTAGTTTCCAATATACAGACTCATTAATTGCCTTTGAGTTAGTCTTGGCTGTAATTTTCAGCCCTTTCTCCATAGGTGTGGAGGAGATTTTACCCGTCCTCCATCACAGACATCCAACAAACTCTTGGCATACTCTGCTTGTGAGACAAAAATGTTGCTCTATGTTTGCCAAACTTCTACACCGGACAATAGTGTATGAGGCCTAGATCTGTCATGTCAAATGCTATGCTCATGTTGGATTTGATCCATGTCAGGTGCATCTTCCTCCTGTAATAATGATATCATCCACACTCCATGTGGAAGAATGATCATTTTAAGCCCTGGTTAAGATCGAGGACTCCATTTGGAACCACTTGTTGGGACAAAATACACTGTCAATCTTGATGACACACATGCCCTTGGGGCTTGTTGAGACCATATAGAGCCTTCTTTGTCACAAACTAGATGATCCTTCACCTTTACAAACCCTCTGGTTTGGCACATGTATACCTGCTTCCTTCAAATCTCCATTGGGGAAGGCACTTTTCACGTCCATTTGGTGGACCTTCTAGCCTTGTTGTGTTTCCATGGCTAGAACAAGGCGAATAGTGCTCATCTTCTTTGTGGAAAAGTACCTCCTCCATGGTCAATGCACAGCCTTCTGGATTTGAGGAGGAATCATTTCATAACTAATGGTGCTTTGTACTTGTCAAGTGTACCATCACCTTTGGCTGCGGTAATGGGTTTTTATTCCACGATGGAAGAGGTGGCGAGGTCTAGTCACGATTTTTCGTAAACTTTCATGACTAGGCCTCCATGGCCTTTTATTAGGTCTTCCTTTTATGAATACAGGGCTCATAGATCTCACAGATATTGGCCATAAAACCAAAGTTATTTGTCTTGGGTCTATTGTTTTATATAGTGATGATCTTCCTCAATCATCTCTCCTACTCGAACATCCCAATGGTGTTGGCCTTTCTTGGGTGCACGAATCCCCTATTTTGCCGTCGTGTGCCACCATGACTTGGGCTTCCAGCTTCAGAATGTACTGATCTGACTGAAATAGGAGACTCATCATGTTCTGATTCCTCATCATCATGCTTAGAATATTTCCCCCTTTCAGGTGGAGCTACCTGAAGCGTGACATATGAAACCTAATCCACTTCTAGATTCTTAGTAATTTGAAACTCAGGAGAAGTTTGTAAATTTCCAACCTCCTCATCAACAACAACATGGGGTGCTAAAACTCTCACCTTATCAATGTCAACATCAGCTAATCTTTATGATTCTAAGCATCATCTTCTTACTCTTGGATTCCTAACGGATTTGGTTTACGCCTTGGAATCCAAGTGTAAGCAATAGAACCAAAGACCTTCAAGTGACTTACTTTGGGATTTCTTCTAGACCATGCTTCCTCTGGAGTTTTTTGCTTTACCGCCATCGTGGGAGATCTATTAAGCAAGTACACTGCTGTGAACCACTATATAAACCCAAAACTTATTGGGAACTACACATTCATACATCAAGACATCTCTCATGATGATAGAAGTTTAACCCTTCAGCCACCCATGTTGTGGGGTATAGGGTGTGGTGTATTGTCTCTTGATCCCATGTTTAACACAAAAAATATTGAATTCTTTGGAGCATAATTCTCCACCATTATCGGATCTAAGAGGTAATGTGAAAACTGGCTCATTCTCATTTAATGGCACAAAAGTTTGGAAATTCTTTAAATACGTCGGACTTCAACTTGAAAATACGCTACATTTTCCCTGCCAAATCATCAGCAAACATAATGGTACTGTACGGTGATTGATGCAGGTGTTCATTGGTCCACATCATCACGCATGAACCATTTGGACTCTCTGCCTCTCCAGCTTGTCCTTGTAAATGGTGCTTTCGATATTGCTTCTGGCAAGCTCCACAAACTCCCCAGATCTTCTGCGGAATGCGTCCATCTACTAGTTTCTCTTGTGCCAGAGGTAGTTGTTCAAGTGAGGTGCCCATACCTCGATGCCATAGATGTCACGAGGATGTTTGGTACTCTTTCTTTGTCCGGTGCGTATATACCACTTGCCAATATCCTGTCGGAAGGACCACTTGGTCCTCCACACCGACAACGATCTTCTTGTTATTCTTGTCCTTGATATAACACTTGTGATTGCTAAAGTTGACATCAAGTGAGAGAGTGCCTCCTTAATCACGACTAGCGAGGAAGCGAGATTAAGCTCCATACTTGGCACATAGTGGGCGTTGAGAAACATAAGCATCTTTCCTCGAAGGAAATCTGAACATTCCCATGCCGACTATATTATACTCCTCACCTCCACCGAAGATCATTGAGTCTTTGGATGGACTAGGTTTAAACTTTGTGAACCAATCTTTCCAATTGGTGAAATGCATGGATGCACCTGAATCAACAAACCAGAGTAGATGACTTGGAGTGATCTGCTTGTGTACGGGCCATAAAGGCATAGAAGGCTACCTCCTTATCCTCTGTGTGCTCTGTGGCATGGGCCTTCTGATGAGACCCTCTCAGCGGTTGGTAATACAATCCGTAACCGCTTTCTGCGGTGCTTCTTCATGGCCGGTCTTACTTACTGTAATGACGGTGGTCTTTAAGGCTTGGTAGCATCCTCATCGACTGCGGACCAAGGTTCCTTAATCCCATTACCCTTTACCCAACTGGCTTTAGGCTGCAAGGCACACTCTGAGCTCCTCTATCTCTTCTTGCTCCCAAACTGCTTCTTCCACCTATTTTGCTGCAAGAGCTTATTGGATAGTTCTCCAAAAATCAGTTCAATGTCTGTAGTTGTGATGTTCAGGGCCTCAATGAAGTGCTCGTAGAACCCTAGCAAGTTGTTCAGTTTGATCACCACCATGTCCTCTTATTCCATATTCAACCAATGGTGAAAAACTATTCTTTGATATCCTTGATCTTGAGTAAGTTCTCTTGGAGAGAGGCATCCTCACTCATTTTGATCGAGAACAACATATTCTTTTAAAAGAACGCTCGACCCTTATCCGAAATCTCATGGGTCTCTTTCCATTTGTTCTCTGGGTCGGCAACAATCTTCCCATTTTGAACCTCAGGTAGCATCTCATCTGTTATGGACAATTTGATCAGCATCACAGCGTTTTTGTCTTGGCCATCAAACTTGTCATGTTCTTTACCTGCAACCATGGGATGAGGAATTGTGCCCAGAACAACGGCCGGGCACCATCGCCAAAATGGCCAACGTCGTTGCTTGAGATATTGTAGTTCTTCCAGTGAACTTTGGTTGCCTTTAACGCGGTATTTAGTCAATGTAGCCATAGATGATCGTGAAATACTGAACTTAGCCTTGGATAAACGTGGCAAAATGCTACACAATCGGCACCCAAAACCAAAAATCAAATGAACCCGACTCGTTGTCAGAGCCTTTAGGCAAAAATCAAATGAACCCAGCTCCGGCTAATCCGAAACCCTTTCGGCTCCTTGAGTGTGCTACGCTGACGATCCCTCAATCCGTCACTGCCGACAACAGTCCCTAGGTCTTCATGTGCTCCAAGACTTCGTGGCCCTAACCTCGCTCTGATACCATGTAACGGAAATCGAGCACACACAGAAACCAAGATAACTTGAATAAGGTTATTTGTCTTTATTCAATCGATGAAATAAGAGAGAAAATAGCTTTCTTATATAGGTTACAATCAAGTAGAGTCAAACCACTTTATGAATGTGTGATAAAGTGAAAATATAACCTAAAAGCAAATATCTGACCTCAAAGCAAATAAATTAACCTAAAGTCACTTTGACTTTATTAATGCCTAAGTCTAATTTCTAATTGACCATTATAAACTAATATTTAATTTAACATTGGTAAATAGTCAACATCTTTAACATAAAGCTACATTGATGTCATTTATTTTTTCATTGGAACACCAATCCTGGAAGCTCCTCTAGCTTAGAAAACACATTTCCCAAGGCCTTCATTTAATTACCTAGTCGCAGGGCTTGTCAAACGATTTTACTTCTACTGGTTAAGACTATATAACAAGATGATAATAAAATTGCATGCTTGTTTTTCCTCATAAGGGTACATTTGATAAATGTTGTTTCTTCATGGGGAACATATTTAATTTACTTAAGACTCACTGGCAATGATTAATTTAAACATAATATGAGGATAGTAGGTTAGGAATATCTCTCTTCTTCTTTCAATTGTGGTTACAAGCATGTAACCTCATCAATACATATTTAGAGATAACAAAAACACATCACACCACAAGCTCACTATAGAGATCGAAATCTGCATATTTCTTTTGATAGTAACCAAGATGTGTAAGAAACTAGGTGGAAACCCATGGGCCATGCCCCAAGAGCATCATTGAAGTGAAGTTTGGAGTGGGAGTGCGAAACATACTAGAGAACTTTTTTTTTGGATGGGAGCATGCGTCCAACATCTTTCCCTAAAGTTGTTCATTTTGGGAGTGCAACCAAAAGCAGTTCGTTTTGGGAGCATGCCCATGTAAAGCTTTTGTTTCAAAGTGTGATTCAAGAGAGGGATTGTGGGGGGAGGAACAATTCTGGTAACATTGTTCTTAGCTCAGATTATTATAATAAATTTTTTTGTGTGTTTATATATATAGCATTTCAAACCACTGAAGAAAGGTGGAAATTTGAACTATATCTAGTCATTGCTTGTACATTAATTGGTTTCCAAAGTTGATTTGGCATATATATACATGGTTCTTGAGAATGTATTGTGAAGTGGAATTGTTTATAGGCTTTATGAAACAATTTAGGCGCTTTGAGTAATTAAAAGGGGAATGAGACAATTGTTTTTCCTATACATCGTTCTTGAGAATGCCTTGTGAAGTGGAATTGCTTATAGTCTTTATGAAACGATTTAGGTGCTTTGAATAATTAAAAGGGGATATTTGTTGGCATTTAATACCATTGAACCATTGCCTCTGATATTGATCCAAAAGATGTTATAGACAAGTTGGACTTGGCACTACATTGTCTGAAGTTATTGTGAAGGAGCCTTGAACATGGAAATCGTGTAACAAATTGATAGCAGCTGATTTGTTTTTCAAATAATGTTCACATGACTATCAAAATTTGTTATGGAGAATATACAAGAGACAAACAAGAGTCTGAATGAGTGATGTATTATATCAATGTGATTTTAAGATTACATAAGGCAGTGTTGTATATATTGTTAGAATATAAGAGATGTGCTCGTTTTTGTTGATGAATGCAGCTATGGGAGACATCCTCTAGCTTACAAACCTGTGAGATGTGGAACATAGAAGCTATGTGAAGCTGTTCTCGCAGCTTACAAACCTGAGAGAAAGCCCTTATGAAGGGTTCGTGGTTCCTGCCTGAGACATAGTCAAGAACGTAGAGATGACCTCCCCTATGACGTGAGTGAGAAGAACTCCAGATAATTATCCGGATGAAAAGTGATCCGTTGAGTTAGGACGTGCCTATGGTTGAGCACAAGGTGAACGTGGGAAATCCCAAAAGTGATGGGCACATCATCATGTGAATAAAAATGAAGATGATGTGATGGCCTCCTCTGAGCAGTAGAGTTGACGAGAAGATTCCAGATGATTCTCTCATTGGTGGCAGTGGGAACGTAGATCTGTAGAGTGGACGTGCCTGTGGACGAGCACAGGTGAACATGTGAGGACCTAGTTCATCTGTGTAATGCAGTGAATCAGAGTCATGGCATCCCTATGGATGTGCTCCTAGTGGATGAGCACTAGTGGGTGTATTAGATCCTTTGCTATATATTGTTCAAGAGTTCGAACTACCTGTAACCCTAATTATTATGTGAAGGGTACAGGTCGGTCCCACCTTAATGTGTTTAATAATAAATGTAAAAGATAATTAATATTGATATTAATATTAATATTATTATTAATTATAATAATAATAAATTATATAGTGACTTAGAGAGGTCGACCCTGTTGAGCCAATAAACGCCTTTGTTGAGTGGTCAAGTCTAATATAAGTAAGAGATGATTCTCCATTGTAGAATCATATCTTCCTTGTGAGTTTGGAAATTTCAGCAAACACTTTTACTTTGAAAAGTGGCACACCTCTCTT
>SNQJ01S0024195.1:29449-44431 GCA_010110895.2 Picea sitchensis | reverse complement strand
TAAAGAACTGTGAAATGCAGTCCTCATAATTTCAGACCTCAACTTCTGAAATTATGAGATAACAAGTGAGTGTGATCCACAATGGGGATCCACTCTTATTTATACAAAACTTATCACATCAAATGATGTGTTTATTGGCATGATAGGGATGACCTGTACAACTTAATAATATAATTAATAATTACACAATATTAATTATCTTTCACATGGTGGGGCCAACTTGTACCCTTCACAACATAATTAGAGTTTTACCAAAGTCTCACTCTTTGACAATATAGCAAGGGATCTCTCACATCCTCTAGTGCTCAGCCACTAGGGACACGTCCACCTATGCTCACCCACAAGGACGTCACACTCAACAGATCACTCAACTGAGTCCATAAGAGTACCATTTGGAGCACCATCTCAAGCTGACTCAACTAAGTCCATAGGAGTACAAGACATGAGACCATGTCAAGCTGACTTAACTAAGTCCATAGGAGTACAAGGTAGCAGACCATCTCAAGTCATCTCAACTCAGTCTAGAGGAGTAGACAAGAGACCACAGGTCATCACAACTTAGTTCAGAGTCTGACGTACACCCATCACATGGGCACACCCAACACGTGGGCACACATCGTCTCAACTCAGTCCAGAGGAGAACAACACACGGGCCCTCTCACAGATCGACTCAACTCAGTCCAGAGGAGAACGACCTGGAGAATGTCACACGACGCTGCAATCAACAACACCTACAACCATTTTCTTGAGGAAAGGTAATGCTTGATAGTTAAGATGAGCATACCTTCTATGCCAAAGTTCATTGGGATTGACTTCACCATGTATAAGAGCTTCATCATTTCGTTCTAGTAGTTTGTATAATCTTCCTTCACGAGTTCCAATAACTTTAGCATTCTCTATGTTGGAGTCTCTAGACCAAGATAGTACTTTACCATCTACAAAGGCTATTCTATTTCCTTTGTCTTCTAAGCAAGAGATAGATACAAGATTCTTTTCTAAACCATGTACATATAAGACATAAATGAACATTGTTACTTGATTCCAATTTGATGGAGGCTTGACCAATTCCTTTGATTGGATAGGTGTTCTTGTCTCCAAGTTCTACTTTGTGAGATGTCTTCTTTTCGTTCAGATTGGAGAGTCTGACTTGGTCTCCTATCATATGCCTAGAAGCTCCACTATCAATTATCCACATGTTATCTTCAAGGGATCCTGTAAGAGCTTAATAATGTAGATGATCTGCGTTTTCATTCATGATTTATGTTGATTGATAGTGGGTCAAACTTTGATTTTGTATGGTCAAACATTGACTTTGACCCAAAATCTCAGCCTTGACGTTTTTTCCTTCTGAGAGTGCCAATAGGTGCGTTGGACTAAGGCGCACTAGAATATCCTTTCCTTGGTCAAAACGTTCCATCATAAAGTGTTGGGCAAAAGGTGTAGGGTTTTGCAACTGCACCTGCTAGAAACCCTAGCGACAATGCTTCAATAACTGCACCTACTAGAAACCCTAGCGACAGTTCTTCAACGAGCTTTATAATGTATGGCTTATCTTCCTTCCAGTGGTTAGACTAATTGAAGGAGGTGTGGCCCCATAACTTGTTAGAATATAAGAGATGTGCTTGTTTTCACCATAGATAATATAACAATATTGTCGCCCAACCATAGGCACAAAGGCCACCCCCGAGCACCTTTAAACTTGACAGAAAGAATAATTTTGGAAGCATACCAATAGTCAACCAAGGTAGCGTACCTCTCTCCAAGGTTAGCGTACCAAGCAACAACAACCAAAGACCAAACAAAAAGTCCAAACCATAACCCAAGACTAAGTCACTACTGCAATAGTCGCAGTTCTCCACCAGTCATGTCCACCACTTGTCCTTATGCAATTGTGAGTGAGTGTGACAAATGAGCTCTAACGCCCTCTATTTATACTGCTCCAACTCACATGATCGGGCCAACTTCTCTTCCTGGGAGCTAATAACTCAATATTAATTATTCTCTTGAGTCGACTTGTCTTCTAGGGTTATTGTCCAACGTTTTAGGGTTTCTCTTGCTTCCTGGAATATTCTAGTCTCATCAAAGGTTACATGTAGAGGTTAATACCTCCCGCAACTACCATAATTATCAACATATCTATCTAGCAAGTTCCATTATTCTCGTTAGGAATCGCTCACCTAATTTCATAATTTCATTTAACATAAATGTCATTTATTGCGTATAACTTATTTCCACTTTACTTTATTGCCTTAATACATTTATTACTAATGAAATAAACATTACAATATTTAACACCCCCCCTTAATGTTGATTTCATTTTCCACAACCCCTAACATCTCTTGAAAATTTTCAAACTTCTCCCTATTAAGTGCTTTGGTGAAGATCTCCACCACTTGATCTTAGGACCTACAATAAATCAACTCTATCTCTTTGTTCTATACTTGTTCTTTGATATAGTGATGTTGAATTTCAACATGGTTTTTAATGATAAATCAAATTCTTCATCTTGATGGCACTTTGGTTGTCACAATATAAAGTTGCATGTTGCATTTGTAGAAGCTTCAAATCATTTAAAATTCTACATAACCACATTGCTTCACAAGTTTTTCCAACCACTACTTTGTATTTTTATTTTGTTGTTGAAAGTGCTTCCAGAGGTTGTTTTTACTTGCCTATGAAATCACTCCACTACCAAGGTTAAAAGCATAACCTTTTGTAGATTTTTTTTCATTTGTATCACCTACCCAATCTACATCTAAAAAACCTTCCAACATGAAGTTATCATTGTTCTTCAATACAATACCAAACTGTGAGGTACCTTTGATATACCTAAGTACTCTCTTCATTGCATTCCAATGTGTTTCCTTATGACATTTTAAAAACCCTGGTAACATTTCAACTATAAACATTATGTTTGGTCTAGTTTTGGTAAGATAAATCAATCATTCTACAAGTTAGCAATAAATCAATTCATTAACTACCTTAGATTCATCATCTTTTGAAAGCTTTAAGTTTATCTCCATTGGTGTTTCATTGGGATTACAATCTTCCATTCTGAACTTTTCCAACAATTCCAAAGCATACTTTGTTTGTGAGATGAAAATATTGTTTTTTTGTTTTCAAACTTCAATGCCCAAACAATAATGTAATAACCCCAAGTCATTCATCAAATGATTTGTAAAGACTTTTTTTTTCTTCCCGAATCAAGTCATCACTACTACTTGTAATTATTAAATCATCAACATATACAACCATGATGATAACTGTTAAATTTAGAGTTGTTATTAAGTTCTTTTCCATTTACTAGAGCAACAACATCAAGAGGATCACTGAAAGAAACACAATCATAAGGTACACAACATTTTATCCTGAGAAACCCTCATGGGGAAGAAAACCCAGCAAAAACTTCCTCAATAATAGATTGCCAATACAATGCCAAGACTTAAGACAAAACCACCAAGAATAACCTAGGACTGAGCATGCACCTTGAAGATTTTCCAGGTCCTAACAAGCTGCCAACTAGGTATGTCTTTGACCTTAAGTTGGCTCTAAGTTTCAACTGTCAAACAAGGGTTTGTTGTTGTTTTATAACAACAAACTATTCAATAACTTCTTTGTTGTTCCATTATGGTTACATAGGCCAAATGGGTGCTCTAACATGTAGTTGTGTCACAAGATGTTAACACATGCATACCATAATCTATATAACACACCTAGAGATACTTTAGAGAGGAAATAATGTTGTTCTAAACACTAGCATACATGAAAATGAACACAAGTATTTTTGGTCCACATGACCTTGGATAAAACCCCCCCTGGGAAAACCAGTTTGATATGAATGTATATATATGGAGTGCTTCAAGCATGAAATACAACAAGGAAGATAAATACAAAGGAACCTGATACTTTGCAAGCTCCTCTCAAGCTTTGCAATGGATTCCTTGGGATATGCGCCCCCTCCTTCCTTGACTTTGACTGAAGATCCTTGCACTCTTGCTCTTTCCCTTTGTTGATTGAAGAACCCTTGCACACAACCTTCCCTTTGCATGCACTCTCAACAACCCACAAGACGGATCCAAGAAAGCTCCACTCCAAATGATTCTTGCTAGCTTGCACTCTCACTCCAAGAGTGCGCCCTCCTCCAAGCAAATACACTCACAAAAAATAATTGAAGCTCCAACCTGCCTTGTGCCCTCCATGAACATGTGTGCCCAAGCTTGCTGCTCCAAATGCTGAATTCTCACTTCTCTACTCTTCACCAAAGTCTCAAGGTGATCAAGTGAACAATTAGCCTCTCCTTTGCCCTTTGTGCCCTCCTTAAGGATGCATAAAGAAGCGTAAAAATGAGTGGATGAGATCACATCTCATCTCATCCTAATTCAATGGTTGAGATCATCTCAAATGAATCTCAACTCAAACCCCACTTTACTTAAGTTTCCATAGTTTCACTTTATGTCCCTCAATTCACCCACAAAGTGAATTAATTGTCATTTTAGGCTAAAATGACCAGATTTCACTTTTGACTTAAATCTCCTAAGTCAAAGTGAAATTAGACATAAAGTACATGGTACATGGTACAAAGTATTTCCCTCTTGTGTTTAGAGGCTCACAAACGCAAGGGGGCCACTTTCCAAGGTACCCAAATCTCAACACACCTCTCTTCTTTTTCTTGCAACTGCAACTTCCTTCAAAAGATGCGCACTAGAAGTGTGAGTGAGTGAGTGAAAAAATGAGGTGCCCTCCTCAATTGTAAATACTAGTTGAGGAGGCAATAGGGTTATT
Source organism: Picea sitchensis (assembly GCA_010110895.2). NCBI lineage: Eukaryota > Viridiplantae > Streptophyta > Pinopsida > Pinales > Pinaceae > Picea > Picea sitchensis. The sequence goes on along the minus strand of SNQJ01S0024195.1, from coordinate 39,649 downwards.
TCTCTTCACCAAGTAGGGTCGACTTCTTCCAATATTGGTTAAAACCACTTTATAAACCTTAGGGGCCGACTTCTCAAATACCACCATATAAATATGGTTTGACCAATCCACAAAAGAGGATTTGGTTTTATACAAGACCCAACATGATCAATCCACAAAAGGGGATTTGATCTATAAGATAATAACTCAATTATAATTAGAATATTCTTTGAAGTTACAATATTTTAACAATAACTTATTTACATTTTCCTTTGATATACAAGGTAGGATCAAAATCACTTCTCTTGAAACTTCTTGATTTAAGGTACTTATTAATCTTTTCATACAATGGCCGAGATGTTTGTTTTAATCCATACAAGGCCTTCACCAACTTACATATTAACTTTTATTTTTCTTCAACTACAAATCCTTCATGTTGTTCCATATACATTTTTTTTTTGCAAATTTGGCTTACCTACCAACCAAACTGTGTTGCAAGGGCTAACACCATTCTGATTGTGATTAATTTTGCAGTATGAGCAAATGTTTCTTCATAATTGATTTCTTCTTTTTGTGCATATCTTTTTGCAATTAGTCTATCTTTATATTTATTAATAGAACCATCTAAATTGAAATTTGTGCAATATACCCATTTACAACATATTGGTTTCTTAGTTGGAGGTAATTCAACTAATTTCCAAGTGTTGTGTTTTATCAAAGCATCATATTCTACTTGCATTGCATCTTTGCATTCATGTTTATGATTTCCTTCATTAAAAGAATTATGATCATAAGAATGCACAAACAAGATTTACCTGTTGTGGTGATTTTGACCTTGTTCCTCTCTCTCCTTGATGTATTTCATCTGGCTTTGCATCTTGAAGACTCTGATAGAACCTTTTTGTTTTTTATGACACTGTCTTTCATCATTCAAAGACTAACTACCCTTTTGTTCTTCCAAGTCAACTCTATTTTTTCTTTCTCCATTTATTTGTCATCTTCTCTTTTGTGCTTCCTATATGCGACATGAGTTTTGAATGCATGCTCTTTAATATCACCTTGCAAGACTTCACCTTTCCTTTTTGGTGTATGCACATGTGGTAGTCTCTCATCAAAAATTACATCTCTACTTATAACATTCTTTCTATATAGTGGATCATATAACTTGTATGTATTCAATTCAATGTTATACCTAATAAATATGCATTTTCTACTTTTAGACTCCAACTTATGTCTATCTGAATATGGAAAATGTGCATATGCCAAACAACCAAAAAATTGATATTGGTTACCTCTAGTTTTTTTCTTGACCAAGCTTCATAAGGGGTCCTTGCACAAATTGTCTTTGTCGGACCATGATGTAACAAAACTATTGTTGTTTAAATTGTTTCAGCCCAAAACTAATCACTGAGATGACAACCCTTCAACATGCATCAAACCATCTCCATAATTGATTGATTCTTCCTCTTTGTTACTCCATTTTGTTGTGGTGTTTTGACAACATAAATTTGTCTTTGAATACCATAGTGATAATGAAAATCATGAAAGACATGTGATCCATACTCACCTCCTCTATCACTCCTAAACACCTTAATGCGTTGACCACTTTCGTTTTCAATTATAGCCTTGAATTGCTTAAAAATGGCAAATACATCAGATTGTTCTTGAAAAATATACCCATATTTTTCTTGAAAAATCATCAATGAATGTCATAAATTATTTAGCACCTCTAAGAGATTGGGTTTTCATTGGACCACAAACATTACAAAGAATTAATTCAAGTACCTGAATTTCCCTGCTTTTGTTGTTATCAAATTTGAATCGATGTTGCTTTTGTGTCAAAGGTGCTTTACATACATCTTTATCATCCTCAATGTTAGATAATTTATTCACCAAATTATGTTTATGAAGCATAATGTGACCATATCTTTCATGTTGTAATTGATTTTCTGAAGTATAACATGTCAAAAATCACTTTGGAATACCATCAAACCTGTACATATAATTACATCGCAATCCTCTGGAAATGATGATGTTGTTATGATTTTTAATCAAACATTGTATTTTATCAGACAAAATAGTATAGTTTTCATTAGTGTTGGAAAAGTAATTCGTTAGGGTTACTCACTTGATGAAATATGAATAGTCAAGTGAATATTAGTTGTCATCGGGAATCCAAGAGACATTTTGGAAGACAAATCCAAAGGTCAAGATAATGTATTTATAGTTGTATCATATCAATGAAAAATGCAATCCATGCTTATCTCCATTTGCACATTCCAACAGTGGTATCAAAGCTAATAGTTCTTAGGCCTGAATTGAACTATGGTAGTTGTACATAGTTGATTTGTCCAGAAATGTCTCATTCCATGTGCATAAACAACTATTTTCTTGCCAGTTTGTGCCCCTCTACCTGTAAGTTTTTCCATTTTTATGCCTAGGTGTTTCCTCTCCCCTTGTGTGTAGAAAACGTCCCTATACCTTCTTTGGTCGATTCTCAGTGTTTTTTGTCTATCCCTGCGTGAAATCACTTTCCGTGCATTAGGGTTTCCTCAACTTTCGGTTGTATTGTTTGCGCCCTCTTGGAATCGTGTAGGAAAAGCACTTGTTGGTCATGGAGTCGGACAATTATACTAGTGAAGCATTATTAGTTACAGTGGTTTCTCAACACTGAATATGTTTTCCTTCACACCAACGCACATTTGACTATTATCAACGGAGACGTAAAGCTAAACAACATGTAGGTTGATTTGCATTCTTGTCGGATTCACATTCTCCGCATTTTCCTGATCGATTGATTTGTTTTGAGGTCACGATTGTGTGAATAACTAAGCATCGAGGGTTTTGAAGCTTGAAAGGGAAGCAGGAGAATAGAAGAGGAAAATGCCATAACGAAGGAGGAGGCAAAACGGATTGATTGATCGGTTGTCACTGAGCAATCTCGATATGTGGGCGACAATAATGATAATGATATTCTCGGAAATTCAAAGAAGCTTGCTCCAATAATTCCATCTGCCCATGATGAGATTGGCTAAAGAGAACCATCCCAAGATGCGAGTACGACTGCCAATGCTAGTGGCACGCCCATATTAATACCAAGGTGGGTTTCAGTGGAAGGCGTTGACTTCAATCTAAATCCCAATGCCAACAACCTCACCCGTAATATCTCGGTGTTTGTGAGTCCAGGCATCATTTTGAACTCCGATGATGTTGTAGAGGCAAAGCGATAGAGATTGTAGTAGCAACAATGAGTACTTCCCTTTTCAAAGCATTATATATTGAATTGCATAATTGTTGGAGAAAATCGCTCTACACTCTGAGTGTTCAAACATGAGGCCGAATTAATGATCCTCGAGAACCAAGTATTTTCGCTCCTTTTGCAATCAACGTCGACCACTGCAACTGTAACGACGTCAGGTACATGGCATCTAATCTATGTGAGGTCATATGGGGTGTTGTTCATATGAGTCTCAATGGGTAATAAAACCCTAAACTAACATCCAACACTCTCTCAACGCACCCAATGCCAATATCTGCATCCATTCAACAACTCGATCAAATGTGCTTCATGAAGGATAGTGGTAAGGTCAAATGTGGGTTTCAATATCCATATTTTGGTCCATGTACTTCGAGGTGTATTGTGATAACCATCTAAATAAATGGCTATTCAACGTTAGCATCAACCAACTGGTTGGGTTTTGTATGGTACTGTAGTTCACTTGCGTTGAAGCTTTTCTTAATGAAAACATGTTTTTTTTTAAATCTTGTGTACTTAGGCGTTTCAATATATGGCTCTAGTGGTAGAAATTCCATGATTTCAAGGACAGGAGTGCTTTGCAGCAAACAACTTCATCAATTTGGTCAGCTCAAAAATGTGTAGCTCGAACTTCAATCTTGAGTAGATGAGATTGCATGTTGCATAGATCAAAAGAATCATTCCCTTAATTGTTTAGGTTTCATGATTTTGAATGTCCCCACACGTAGTGCACGAAAATTGCAGAAGCACCTATTTTTCACAAGAAAACAATAGTTGAATCATGGCTAACCTTTCTTGGCATCTTCAAATAAGAGCAAGATCACCTCAACCACGAATTCAAGATTGCTTATTATCCTACAATGGATATAGCGTGGAATCAATCATTCAATCCTGAAGATGATAGAGGTGATAGACTCAAAGCATGGACATGTTCGCAAGAACAATTGTAACTTGCAAATAGTTTTTTTTGTAAGTTTACTTGTAGTCTTTTGAATTTAAGTTGAATTACTTTGTAAATGGGTGCATTTTCGGTAGAAGTAGACACCCTTCATTTGTTGAGTTGTAGAGTTTAATTGTTAAAGGGTGAAGTTGCAAGAAACCCTCAGAGGTCTAATTTTGTCTTTAAATGGCTTGAGTTGAGGAATTATTAGAGTTACTGAATCCTCTAATACTCTCCACTGACGACAATGTGGTTACAATTGAAAAAACAACTCTTCACTATGTTCTAACTTGTTTGCAAGCTTCACAAGACAAAGTAGCACTGCTTCAAACTCGAACTCATTGTCTTCATTAGAACTGCAACAAAAGAATCTTCAACATTCTAAACTAGTTTTTGTTTAGAACAACCCTTTGTTCGATTTTGATGATGGTGATGATGATGATCCATATCAATAACCAGAGAAACTTAGTGAAACTTCATATACAAGTGTAGATGAAGATGAAGTTCAACTCGTTCTTTTCAAGCCAATCATCAAACCTTTGGAAGAAATGAGAGACAATAAGCACAAAACAAGTATCAGATATGAAAATGTGGTTACATTTCATATTCTAGATTATACCCAACCAATCTAGTTCCATAGTGTTGGATTGCTTCAAGAAAGTTTATATTCACTTGTTCCAGTGCAAGAGCAGATTCCTAAATGCCAACAGTGTCATTGAGTTGGTCATATGGAAGATCAGTGTTTTGATCTTCATCCTTGCGAGCATTGTGGAAAACATAATCATAATTCAAACAAATATTCCAAATGCAAGAAATATGCAAGAGTAAAGAACCACTATGGGTGTATCACTTATTGGCAATGGTCATCAACAATCAATAAAATATATTAATCATACCGAAGAACTCATTCTCGAGTCTTGACACATCTTGCAGTAGAAAGATTTTCATCTTCTCACCTTATACCTGACAGGGGGGAATAACATTAGCGATTGAAAGTCAGGCTTCAAGTTTTGAAGTCTTATCAATCGAGCAGTAACAAGCGAGCATGATTTGGTTTGTAGTCATCCAAAAGCCACCAGATGGTTTGTGGTTTTCCTTAAACCTCTGTTTAGTCGAAGACATCAACTTTTGCTAAACAATTTGTGGTCATCTTTAAACCTCCATTCAAGAGCACTTCCAATTAGCAGATAGCATCAACTTATATCTAAATTAGGAAATGTTTTGGGAACCATTGAGCCTTAGAGCCAAGTTACAAGGTTTGTGGTCTTCCTTAAACCACCGCCATTTAGTAGAAGACATCAGCGTCTTCTAACCATTTGTTTTGCGATCATCCCAAAACCACCATATTAAGAGAGCACATCAAGCCATTGGCAGTTGTCCACTTCTAAATTTCAACTCTCTTCTTGGACTCACATACACCCTTTCGGATTAAGGGGGGAATGTAAGAAAAATAATATGTTAGAGTTACTCGTTTGACACAATATGAATAGTCAAGTGAATATGAGTTGTTGTCGAGATTCCAAGAGACCTCTTGGAAGATGAATCCAAAGGTCAAAATAATGTATTTATAGATGTATCATATCAATGAAAATTACAATCCATGCTTATCTCCATTTGCACATTCCAACAATTAGTAATTTTACTCACAATTTTTTTTTTTCTCAGAGTTAGGAACATACAAGACTATGCATATTTTTTATGCAATCTCCTGAAACTCTTATGGGTACTTCACCTCTTCCTTGTACCTCTGTGATCACCATGAATAATAATTGTGTTATCATAGGAAGCAAGTTTTGATTTTTTTTTTCTTACTAGTCATATGCTTGGTGGCTCTCGAATCAATGTACTAGACACATAAAGAAGCAAAGATGTCAATTTGAGAAGCCATAAACAAATAATCTGTGGTAGTTTTTTTGTGGAGCAATTGTACTACTTTCTACAAAATGACTTTGATGTTTGCCCCCTCTACTTCTTCTTCAATTATGACCTCTACCTCTTCCTCCCAGCCTCATGTCTTTGTTTAAGATAACACTCTTCTTTAGTATGATCACTTTTGCTACAATAATTTGCAATGCTTAGAACTTTGAGAAGGGCCTGTCTGATTTGAAGAATTTAGCCTCCAATTTCGATGCCAACTATACCTTCCTATTTGACAACCTTTGTCACAACGTCTTCCTTTGTGTCTTTTTGTAAAATATTTATCTGGTGCAAGTTCATTTTTTTAGTCTTTGTTTTCCCTAAAGTAGTAAGCCTACAACTTTTTCAAATGTGAGAGTTTCATTTCGAAAAGAGATACAAAATGAAGTTACAAAGTGTCGATACTCATTATTTAATGTTTGTGTCAATCCTTGATAATTCATTTTTCAGTTCGTGCAACTAAACATGATTTGTAATGGAATCTGATGCTATCATAAAATTTAAAGTTCATTTGAAGTTTCATACAATTTTTTTTAACTTCGTTCAAACTTTAATAGAATGTGAGGAAGAATATCATCCTCTAAAGAAAAATTAAGAAGTAATGTATTCATATTTTTCTTCTTATAGTCATTAGACAAGAGATCTAGTTTTGCAATCATCCCCGTAACAATTTTTTAAAGTTATTAATATTGGCCATATTTTGTTATAACTTCCAAAAATATCTCCATATAACTCCAATAATAACTCTCTCTCTCTCTCTCTCTCTCTCTCTCTCACACACACACACACATATGTACTTCTTTAAAAAACTTGCGACTCCTTTAAAAAAATTGACTTATATGGGCAATAAACAAGGGTTGCGTGGCAACGCAATCCCTATCGAGTTAATGTTGAACACAAGAACACAACTAAATGCATAAGTAATGAATAGTTTTTGTCAAGAGATAATAATTGAGGGTTGTTTATTATTCAAAATGTATAATGAACCGTAAGTTGAATGGAACTACATCCTCATGAAACTAGGTACATTGCTGATGTTAAAATATTTCGTAACAAAAAATAAAATAACAATACCACAAAATACCTTTAAAACAAAAGAATTGTATGCATTGTAAGGAGGAAAAAATCTCTTTGCACTAGCAGGAGCAAGATATAAAAGCTCCATTGATATTATCACTGAAAAGACGACAATGCAACTTGTAGAATTCAAAACCTTATTCAACAGTTTTAATGCAAAGCTTGGTCACCAAGTTAAATTAAAGTCTCCATTATTTAGATGGCTTTACGCCACCAATGCAATTATTCAGCTCCCTGCAGTGCTCTGTATAAGACATTTTCATTTTTATCTTATTTGAAAGGTTTTCATTGACCAGTTACTAAATTTTTATTATAATTATTTAAATTTTATTCATATTTTTTTTGTAAGTTAGATATTGTCAAATCACTTTCTTAAAAAAATATTAATAATGTAACATCACAAAAAACAAAAAAGTGAATACAAGAAAAAATAGTAATTTCTTAAAAGGTTCGCAATGTACAAGAAGACAAAGCAAAACCGATATAAAGATCTTGTTGAATTGAAGGAATTTTAAACTTTTTCTGATATAAAAGGAAAATAAATGTTGTAGTTCAGAGAAACAAGAAGGCCTGACAAATTTGGACAGACGTGAACCTTTCACGAATTTGACGTCCGCCCCGACAACATCAAATATACCAACGGGTCCCAATCCAGCTCGTCCTTACGGATGGCTCCCTCACTCGTCGGGTCGCTAACAATTGAAAATCCGGTGAGCGAAATCTTTTCCTAAAGCGACGACTGATAACCAAACGCCATCAGTGTGAGTCGCGTGTCCCGCAAGGCCCACGACGTCTTACCAGTCAACCAACAGTATAGTTCCTAATGTTTCTAATTCCACAATTGCAGTAAATTAATACAATAGATTGATGATTCCACCTCCAAGCCTGTGGGTCGAATCCTTTAAGACAATTTTTTGTAGATACCAAGCTCCTTCATTGTGCAAGGACAAATAACCAGGGCATGGATGTCGCTTGGAGCCAAAGTATTGACGAGGATTGTTATTAGTGTAATTCAAGGCTTTTCCAGACGAGCTTCGACTCAGTGTATTGCACTGGATGATAATGGCGTCCATGTATTCTTTTGCACTTGATGACATTGTGAACAGAGGGTTGGGCTGAGAAGCCTTGAAAGACCCTTTCTTTCTTCTTCACTGGAGCTAGAGCAAGGAGGTGGTTGTTGCGCCAAACAATTCTAATTCAATTGCTTAAAGGACCCGTAATGAATAAGGAGTCGGTAGTACTTGGAAAACACTGTCAAATTCATTAATTGTGTAATCAATTTTATATATTGAATGACATGAAGGCTGCAATAACACATCAAAAATATTAGCCAATTAAATTTTAGAAAAATATGTTTTTTTATTATTTAAAAAAATACATATCTTGATTTCCTATGTTACACATTGGATATACCACACAAAATTAAAGTCAACAATAAATTAATATAGAGTCAAAGGGCAAACTCATTGTTATAGTCCGAGGCCTTTGGCAAGGGACTAAAAATAACTTTTTATATATTAAAAATGAAACGTTTGTACCTTTATTGTGGGTTTTCTTTATCACAACAACAATTGTATGTACATAATTTCTTCTATTTCCAGTTTTCTTTATCATAGTTGTTGTTCGTACGTACTTTCTTCTACTGCAGGTTTTCTTTATCATAATTGTTGTTCGTACGTACTTTCTTCTACTGCAGGTTTTCTTTATCACAACGACCATCTGTACGATACCTTCTATTGTTATCGTATGATGTCGTTGTATGTTTTTTAAAATTAAAGCATTGTGCAGGATTAATTGAATAGTTGTATAGTTTGGAGCCATTATACATGATCGATTGAGCATTAGTACAATTTTTCATCCATACACAATAAAATTTTAATTGTTTATTAAGTGGCATTACAATTTCATTCGTACAAATTTCAGTGGTCGTACCAATTTTTTAGCAATTCACTGTATGAGTTTAATTGATTATGCCCCCGTATGATTTCTTCTTCTTTCACCATTGTATAGGTTTAATTAATTGCACATATATACAATTTTTCTTCTTTTGCTAATACACATTGTGTCATTGGTCGTATGGATTCAATTTAATTGTTGGTTCATACGATTTCTTTTTCTTGGTATGGAACACAATTTCTTCTTCTTTGACTCTGCAATTATATGTGTCTGTCTCCAAACTTTTTGATGTGTCAATATTTGTTTTAACACAATACTTTAACAGTGTCCTAGGCCACAATCACCATGGCTCTAATACCATATTAAATTATGCTATGGAAAATATACAAGAGAGTTTGAATACAAGATGTATTATATCACTTTTAACACAATACTTTAGCATTGTCATAGACCACAATTATACCATGTTAAAATATGTTATAGAAAATATACAAGAAAGTTTGAATGAAAGATGTATTATATCATTGTTTATATATATATATTATTTCTATCAAAGTTACTCACCTAATTTCATAATTACATTTAACATAAATATCATTTATTTTATTTGACTTATTTTTACTTCATGATATTACATTATTACTTTCATACATCTATTACTAATAAAATAAATATTACAATATCTAACCATGACATTTATATTAGTACATTTATTACTAATAAAATAAATATTACAATATCTAACAATGACATTTATATTAGTAGAGGTAACCATTTTTACCATATATACATGGTTCTTGAGAATGGAATTTATACCAATTTGTAGTGTACCAATTGCTCTGATACCAATTTGTAGTGTACCTTTTTAAAGAACCAAGAGGTTTAACGCGCTCTTGTAATATTTTGTACACTCTTTTAATAATAAACACAGGCCAATATAACCACATGCATTTAAGCACAATTAAACACATTTAAAATACAAAGTGAAACATATCTCGTTACTGCTAAAATCACACATTCCATAGCATTTAACAATAATTCATTTACACAGCGAAAACATGATACATAAGCAGCCAGTCACGCATAACATGATCAAAGCATAATTCAAATACTTATCTTTTAACAGCTGTAGAAA
>SNQJ01S0024195.1:0-23700 GCA_010110895.2 Picea sitchensis | reverse complement strand
TTGTCCATAACTTTTCAAAGAGAGAAAAAATTACTTTTGCGCTCCTCAAAGTTATTCCCCATGTCAAAGATTGGTGGGAAACTTTTTGTGAGCAAAAGGAAACAGAGGAACCCTCTTTATTTAGAACCACAACCACCTGAGAATCCTTTAGGGATGCTATTAAGGAACAATACTACCATGTCGGAAGTTATGATGAATTGTATACCAAATGGACCACACTGCGATAAGAAAGAGACCACGTAGTGCCAGATTTCACAAATATCTTCCATACCCTACGCACCAAGATCAGTCTTAAAGATTCAGAGCAACATCTGGTGCTCAAGTATCGCGATGCTCTACATAGATACATCCAGACCGAAATGGAATTTCTAGACATCTCGTCCTTGGGCGCGACCTATCGATATGTCGTCAAAATCTAGCAGAAGCTGGAAAAAAAGACGCAACAATTTGGGTCTGGGAACCCCTCGCAGCAAAAACCAGGAAAGGGCGACCCCAACCTACAGAACAAAGGACAGAGCAAAGATGGACAATATCAGGACAACCAGTCCAAGTCGCAAGCAAAGAAGGACATCAAAAAGACAAAGAAGGATACAGGGAAGTGGTGCGACTTCCATAAGAGCCCTTGGCATAACATTGTTGATTGTCGCTCAAAGCATTCGTTGGTGTCCGAAGTGAAAGCCTCTGAATCAGATGCGGGTTTGGACTCTGAGTCAGAACCAGAAAGGGGAAGACGGATCATTGACACGAAACCCAGTGCCATCGTTGCTACCACCAAGCTCCAGCATGGTGAACCAGATGAGCTAAAAGAAGGCGAGCACCTTTTCCATTCACAGATGTGGGTAAAAGGCACCTCGCTGCACTTCATCGTTGATAGCGGTAGCCAGAAGAACCTCATCTCAGCAGAGGTCGTCAAGCGGTTGGCCCTATCGACAACGTTGCACCCACAACCCTACACCATTGGATGGCTCCGCCAAGGAAGCGATCTCTACATCAGCCAACAGTGTCGATTGTCATACGGCATCAAGCCCTTCAAAGATGAGGTATTGTGTGATGTTTCTCCTCTCGAAGTTTATAATGTTTTTTTGGGCCAACCTTATTTATGGATGATGATGGACAATATTTTGCGACCTTTCACCTGTACTTTTGTAGTGGTGTATTTGGATGACATCCTCATCTACAACAAGACTTGGGCGGAACACTTACAACATATATGGATGACATCCTCATCTACCCAAGACAAATTGCAGAATGACCGCCATTAGAAGTGGTCCACATACTTACAACAGTTCCACCTCAACATCAAGTATAAAACCGGAAGTACCAACTAAGTTGTTGATTGCCTCAACTGACCTTCAGTCACGACACTCACCATTGTGTTAGACCTCCGGATGGCCCCACCTCTGAGAAAGACCCTAACTTCTCCACCACCTACAAAATGTTGGGAGCAAACTCAGTGGTCGCTAATTTCCATCTTCAGGATGGGTTGTTGTGCCGCCTGGGCCATCACTGTGTTTCATCAAGCGAGCGCGCAAAGATAATTTGGGAAGCTCACTACAGTCGGGTGGCAGGACACTTTGGCGTCGAAAAGACAATGGCAGTGCTATAGAAACATTTCTACTGGCCGAAACTTTGACAATATGTCGGCAAGTATATCAAGTCCTGCACCGCCTGTGCTATTGCCAAACCGAACACTAAGAAATAGGTCATGTACACCCCTCTGCCTACTCTCGACAAGCCGTGGGAATCCATCTTAATGGAATACATGTTAGGCCTCCCATCCACCAAGAGGGGAAATGACTGTGTTTTTGTGGTTGTTGATCACTTTTCCAAGATGGCAATTATGGCCGCCTGCAAGAAGAACATCACTGTAGAGACCACTGCCAAGTTATTCTTTGAACACATCTGGGTAAACCTTGGGATCCAACAAACCATTGTCTCAGATTGGGACAGTCGTTTCCTCATCACATTCTGGTCGAGCCTTTGGTCATTGTTGGATACCAAGCTCACCAAATCCACTGCCTTCCACCCCGAGACAGATGGTCAAACTGAGGTCGTCAATCGGATGATCGTACATATCTTGCACATGTACAATTTCAAGCACCCCCGCACATGGGATGAGAGTCTTCCCTATGTCCAACATAGCTACAACCGAGCCCTGCATAACTCAACTGGCCACAACCCCTTTCAGGTGGGGTTGGAATTCCAACCATTGGGCCCCATGGATGTTGCACTACCCCTGGCGACCACCTTGGTCGACTCGTCCCCTGCTCCAGCAGAAGATGAAAAAGCCACCTGGTTCATTTAGCATATCCAACACATCCGCCAATAGGTTCAAGATAGTTTACAGAAGTCCAATGCCAAGTACAAGCAGTGCCATGATCAACACCAGGAGCCACATAAGTTTCAGGTGGGCGACAAAGTTTGGTTGCACCTGTAGAAAGAACGCCTTACAGGGCCCCATCATAAGCTTCGTCCACTCCAGTATGGGCCATACACCATCACCAAGGTCGTGGGTGACAATGCTTTTGTGCTCAACATTCCCCTTTTCCTTGGCATGCACCTAGTCTTCAACGTGGCTCTCCTTCAACCATATTTCCCACCATTATTGGACACCTCAGAGATAGCAGAGCAGTTGGCACCAACAGAGCTCAACCCTGACTGCATGCAACAAGCATCCAATGATCATATTGTGGACGCAGATCAAGGGCACCTGACAACAAATGATCCATCTTTATTGAGTTGTCAAAGCAAGACAACTCCTGCACAAAGGCAAGTGGCTCACCTGAGGCCAAATTCAACAAAAATTTCCTCATCTTATGGGGGAACTCAACGCAATGGAGACCATTGCTTCCTAAGGGGGGAGGATTGATCCGGATGGATGTCAGTGGCCTCCCACCTATTCCAACTGGTTCATTTTGGCAGTTTGTTTCCTAGTTTTCGGGTCCCTAACTTGTGGGGCCGTTTTGAGGCCCTAAACAACGTTTTTAGGGATCACCACAGTTAGAAATGATCTTTGATAGATAGCTCCAAAATGTGTAGTCCTCGGATAGACCTTTCCAACGGGCTATCGTGCACCTAAAACAAAGATCGTATGCAAAATTTACGACCCTAGAAAGTTGATGTACTAACTTACCCAAACGGGGCCCACATGACTTTTGGTGCTTCATCTCCTAGGGTTAGGTTTTTGGATGTCTATGGTTTTTTACATTCATATTTATTGTAAAATGGCCTTCAGAGCCTCATTGTAATCATCTTCTTGCGAATGAGCGCAGTCGTCACATCTCTTCTCAGAGATAAGCTGCCACCATTCCAGCAAGTTTGTTTTACGCTGCCTTTTACAATTTCAACTTATTTCCTTATTGAATAGAAAACTAGTTTTACTGTATTTTTGTTATTTTGTGTTAAGCATCTTTTAATAATCTGCATCCATTTCATTCTTCTCATAAAATCCGGATCATCTAAACATTTTACATTAATGCAATGCACACATAGATTATGAACACATAAAAGAAAACAATTGCAATCACACGTATACATAGAGATTTACCCTGGAAAATCAACAACTTGTTTTAGAGTCGTGTCTCTAATTCTAATCATAATCCAACTTCATTGTTTATAATACAATATATAGGATCTCGCAGCATCCAAAAAACCTTTAATCCATTGACCTTAATTAGATTACAACCTTAATTCCTTGACGAGAATTAGAAAACCATGGGCTAAAATACCATGTGCCACTAAATTGCCAAAGGAAAAAAACCACCCCCGCCAAAAACGAAAGACCACCTACAAATTTAGTGAATAACCCCCCCGCCCCCCGCCTCCTCAAAAAAAAAATCAACCAACATTCTCCCACTTGTTTTCTTTGCATACAGGGGTCATAGGCTTTCATGATCAACAATCAAGGGTAGAAATTCTCATTGATTATCTACACCAAGAGAACTTCTTAGTGCTCACATGCTTTGTTAATGAATCTGCAACATTATCCAAAGTGCCCACCTTCACCATCGACACCTTCTTCTCTTCAACCATGTCTCTGACAAAATGATATTGAACATTGATATGCTTTGTCTTAGAATGATAAGTTGGGTTCCTTACCAGGAGGATTGCACTCCAACTGTCACAATATATTCTTACAACTTGTTGTACCAACCCAATAACTGAACACAATCTCTATAACCATATTTCTTCCTTGCTTCCATGAGTGGTTGCCATGTATTCAAATTCTGTAGTTGAGAGTACCACTATAGACTGTCTTTTGTTCATCCAACTGATTTCTCCTCCAAATAGGTTAAACACATACCCACTTGTAGATATTCTGCGATTCGGAGCTTCAGTCAAGTTTGCATCAACAAAGCCATTTATGTCTGACGCTCTGTCGAATCCTAGTCTTCTTTTGTAACATAATCCATAAGTATTAGTGCCACACAAATACCTGGAAACCGTCTCTATTGATGTCCAATGCTCCTTCCCTAGTGTTGGCATATACCTGCTCAAAATGCCCACCACATGTACAATGTTTGGTTTAGTATAGACCGTTACATACATTAAACTGTCAACCACACTAGCATACAGAACATGGAACATGTCATGTTCTTCTTCCTACGTCTTCGGACACTAATCTGCAAATAGATTTACACCTATAGGAATAGGGACATTGACAGATTTACATTCTTGCATATTAAACCTCCGCAATATTGACTCTACATATTTTCTCTGGTTCAAACAAAGTTTCCTGTTTATCTGATTTCTTTAATTTCCATGCCCAAAATAAAATTTACAGCACCAAGATCTTTCATGTCAAATTTAGAGGACAACTGAGTTTTCACATCCTGGATAATTTCCTTGTTGTTTCTTATCAGCAACATACCATCCACATACAAGACCAAATAAATAAGACGACCGCCTACTAATTTGAAATACACATGGTGATCGACTTTGCTTCTTGTGAATCCAAGTCTCAATATATAAGTATCAAATTTTTGATACCACATCCTTGGTGATTTCTTTAATCGATACATGGACTCTTCCAACCTACATATCAGCTATTTCTTTCCCTTCACTGTAAAACCTTTCGACTACTTCATGTAGATTTATTCTTCAAGATCCCCATGTAGGAATGTTGTCTTCACATCCATTTGTTCTACTTCAAAATCAAAAGCAATAACAATAGATAAAATAAATCTAATAGAAGTTAACTTGGCAACAATAGAAAAAATTTCACCAATGTCAATTCCCTCTACCTGGGAATTACCTTTTGCAACTAACTGAGCATTTCATTTCTCCACTTTGTCTCTTGCATTCAACTTCTTCTTAAACACCCATTTGTTGTTAATGGGCTTTCTTCCAGTCAACAACTCCACTAGATCGCAGGCCTTTCTTATCCAAGGCTGCCATTTCTTCAACCATGGTTTGTTTCCAGAGTTTGTCATCCTCTGAATCTACTGCCTCCCTAATAGTTCCAGTATCATCATCAGTAATAAACAAAGAAAAATTTGAACAGAAATAAGGTGGAGTATACCTTTTTGGTTGTCTTCTTTCTTGAATTGATGTCCTCAATAATGGAGTATGAGGCTCTTCTTTTTCTGATTTTTGTTCTTTTGCAGAGTCTGATTCATCGTCCTTCAATTCAAACTCTATTTTCTCTAGTTCTTCCTCCCTTAGTAGGACTTCTTGTTTGACAAAATCTTTGATTTCGCTAAATACAACATCTCGACTATACACTACCTTCTTAGTTTTTGGGTTCCAAAGTTTATAACCTTTTAAACCATCTTTGTACCCAATAAAGATACACTTTTCATCCTTTTTATCCAGCTTACTCCTATTTTCCTTTGAAATGTGTACATAAGCATCACAACCAAAAACCTTGAGATGTGTTAGAGAGGGTTTCTTACCATTCCATACCTTGTGTGGAGTCATGTCATCCAACATTGAAGAGGGTGATCGATTTAACAGGTAACATGCAGTGTCCACTGCCTTTGCCTGGAATTTTTGTCCCAACCTAGCACCACTGAACATGTTCCTTGCTCTTTCCATAAGCAAGGAACATACCACACTTTTTACATAATTCCCCAAATTCATTCTTGTAGAATTATCCACCATTATTTGTCCTCAACACCTTAATTTTCTTCTCTATCTGATTTTCCACAGGAGCCTTAAACTCTTTAAATTTGTCAAAGACTTCATATTTTTTCCTAAGGAAATAAATCTATGTATTCCTCAAGAAGTGATTTATAAATGAGACATAGTACACATATTTACCTAGTGATGGAATGATCACAGGTCCAAACACATCACTATGCACCAACTGTGAAATTTTGCTTGCCCTTGTAGCACCAAAAGATAATCTTACCCAATTTTGTGCCCCATACAAGCAATGTTCATAGAAATCAAGATCCACAGAGCAATTTGACATACCTTCAACCATACCTCTACCATGTAGTACTTGAATTCCCTTCTCTCTGATATACCCCGGTCTTTGATGCCACAACATAGTCTTTTATCCACAATCTGCAAAAGTTTTTTTTTCTTCAACTCCAATCTTAGGAACAATAGAATTGTTGCACCCGTCACTAATATTGTTTCCCAACAACGTATATAGAGTTCAATCTGAACGTCCCTCGGCAACACCATTGCTCCTTAAACCATCCTGTAGGTTTCATTTTCAAATATTGTTTTTACACTTGCATCATCCATCTTGCTTGCATAAATCATTCCGGGCCAATATTCGAATGTGCATAACACCATGGAGTGTTCTAATCATACTATCCATGAACTTAAACTTGACTTTTCCTCATCCTACGATTTTGGTTGTCGATTCATCTCTTAGAAAAATATCACCTCCATCATACCTTTCATACTCGCAAAACTACTCCCTGTGAGAATTCATATGAAAAGATGCACATGAGTCGACTAGCCATACCTCATGATCTACATGTGTGCTTGAAGAGGCCAAGTATACATCTCCTCCTTCATCTGCAAATGTTTTGTTTCTGTAGAAGCAGCATCATCATATCCCTTCCCTCTCTCAACACTTTTGGATCTACATTGTGTCTTGTAATGCCCTTCTTTTCCACATCTCTAGCATACCTTTACGAATTTCATGGAGATTCAGATCTTCCTTTAGATTTAGATCTCCCACTTGAGAATTTTTTATTTATTTTTCTTTCATGGGAGCTCTCTCTTACAAATAAGACATTTGTGCTTTGGCTTTCCATGTTTTTTCGCCTCATCTCCTCCAACAACAAAGATGAGACTACATCATTGAAACTTAAAGTAGTTGCATTATTTCCTATGGCCACAACCAAACTATCCCATGAGTCTAGTAAAGAGCACAATAAACTGATACACTTATCATCATCAAAAATCTTAATATTGACAGACAGTAACTTAGATTGATACGAAGCCCCTAACTTATTCCATAATGCCTTGGTTGTAGCTTCCCTTGACACATCCTGTAATATTGAATCTGAAAGACGCAACTGGATTGTGCTCTTTGCCTTCTAATCCAACTTTGTCAAGTCTTTTGTTGACATTATCGTAGGTGCGGTACTTAGATCTACAATGATCCATTGATCTTTGTCTACCAAAATATCTTCCATCTTGAGCTTCCACAACTCAAAACTGTGCCCATTAAATTTTTTGGTCTTTGTTTTTGAACCTGTTACCATTTCTTTTCACCACAAGAATCGATATCGTAGAGCTCCCATAGTAATGAGGTTTATCATAGACCCAAGCCATACCCTTATCCACAAAGGCGCCCCCTGAAGCCAATAAATGTTCTAATACAAAATGTAAGTTTTGAACATTTTACGTTAATGCAATGCACACACGATTCTTAACATAGAAAAGAAAACAATTGCAATCACTCATATACACAGAGATTTACCCTAGAAACCCAATCAAGAAAACCAACAACTTGTTTTAGAGTTGCAGAAATTTCTATTTTCGGCACACTAGTTCAGTGGGAGTTAACTGACTAGTTCTATTTTAGACTTTCTAATCTTAGACCAACACTATTATGCATGCATTCCTAATTATAGGATGTCATTGCCTATATGAGTGAAGATCACTCACTCATTGATAAGATAATAATATGCATTGATTCTCATTCTTCATTGTGTATCTCTCTTCCTTTTCTTGATAAGTTGTGTTTGTGTATGCTTTAGCTAGGTCTCCTGTGTAGGTTTCTATGAAACACTGACATGGTATCAGAGCCGAGATGCTTGGAGCAACCCAAACAAGCCAGAGAAGAGCGAAAGATTCTTTGAGTAAACATAGTTTCCACAATCGTCATGGCCTATCCCTATTGAAAGGTGCGGCGATTGGAATCGTTGCGACCTATCCTTGTCGAAGGGTGCAATGGTTTATTCCAGGCATCGTCGCAGCCTATACACAGTCAAGGTGTGATGTCGTCGCATTGTGTTATTCATCTAGGGTATGACGATTCAGTTTTTCACAATCATCGCATTGTGTCCTTCACTAGGGTGTGACGATTTAGCATCGTCGCACTTTACCCTTCTCTAGGGTGCAACGATTCAGTAGCCCTCCAAAAATTGGTTTTCTGCAGTAAAATTGTGACATCTCGGAATCCTCGATCTGGGTCGGGCTGAAATTTTTACCAGAGACGTATAACATAGGTATGCTCATGCTCACCAAAAATCTCCAAAACCCACATCATATTTTAGGAGATATAGTTGTTTTATCATATCTATAGTTGTCATAGCATTGTCATTCATATTTCAGAATCCATGATTTGGGTTTTCAGGATCTTTTCAGAATCAATAGTAGGGATGGAGACGATGCAACTTATTCAATCAAGTCTAGTGATAATACTCACACCATACAATTATTTTGAATGGAAGCGGAAGGATGCATTCCAACTCAAAAGAAAAGGTCTATATAATTTGGCGATGGCGACGAAAACAAAACCTACATCAGCGCTTGAGAAGACCATATGGGAGAACCGCAAGGATGAGGCCACGGGATTACTTCTTGAGTTAATCTCCACTAATCTATGGTTTCATGTTGCCGCATGCAAGACTCCAAATGAGATATGGACCACCTTGGAAGGACTATTTGGAAAGCAGGATGAGATGCGAGGTCATATTTGAATACCTTAGACCCTAAAAGTTTTGATAATATACATGATTTATTTACTAAATTTAAATCTTTGATTTTGATCTTGGGTGAATGTGGTATTGACGAGTCTACACAAGAGAAACAACTTATTCTAACAATCTTTGCCAAGCTAGGACTAGAATATGTTGTATATGTCTCCAATTTCCATTCGAGCAGATGTCTTTTGGGTGCAAATTGGAAAATGCCTACAATGGCTCAATTCATTGAGTCTCTCACACAAGAGCAGACAAAACTCATACATATGGGCCTCATGAAAGATCCCAAAGCACATGCACTCACCATGCATGATGGAAAAGGGTCATCCATTCAAAAATCGAAGCAGAAACGAAAGGCGCTATTACATCCAGAGTCAAAGAAGGAGGGATATTCCAAACCCTTCAAGGATTCTTCAAGTTCCAAAGATTCTTCAAATTCCAAAGGGAAGAAGAATATGGGATAAAAAATCACGATTCTTGACATGCATGACAGTTCCATTATTGCAGTTGGTGAGGTAGATAAAAAGTCACGGTTGTATAAGTTCACTAAGTTTATTGACTATGACTCCTCTTTTCTACTTACACATGCTAATGATAGTAATAGAGTATGGCATGAGAGATTTGGTCATTTAAACTTTAGGTACATGCAACGACTTTCCAAGCAAGGAATGGTCAAAGGCTTTCCAGACATTCACGTTTTTGAAGGGGGTTGCGAAGGATGCATTCTTGGAAAGCATCTTGAAGAGAATTTTGAAAATGGGAAGGCAAGGAGAGCCTCCTCTTCCTTGGAGCTTGTTCACAGTGATCTCATGGGTCCATTTCCACATCTGTCCATCAACAAAGAAATGTATGTTCTTACATTTATTGATGATTACTCACGTTATACTTGGGTTTATTTTCTCAGAAAAAAGTCTGAATTTTTTGAGCATCTCAAAGACTTCAAAGTTATAGTAGGGACACAAACTGGGAAGAAAATCAAGATCCTCCATACAGACAATGGGGGGGGAGTATATCAACAAAGATGTTCAGAATATTTGTCGTGAAGCTGGTATCCAGTTGCAGCACACAGTTCCATACACTCCACAACATAATGGAGTTGTTGAAAGGAAAAACGGGTCTCTCAAAGAAATGGTCAGTTGCATGTTGCATGCAAGATCACTTCCCTCCAATCTTTGGGCTCAAGCACTTAATTGTGCTACTTACATACAGAACAGATCACCTCATAGATTTGTTGAGGATAGGACACCTTTTGAGGCTTGGACAAGTGACAAACCAGATGTCACACACTTCTGCATCTTTGGATCTAGAGCATGGGCCCATATTCCTTCTGAAAAGAGGAAAGCCTTAGATCCACAGAGCACACCTTGCATCTTTGTGGGATATCCAGATGATGTGAAGGGGTATAGATTGATTGATCCCTCTACAGACCAGCTCATCATTGAGGACATTGCTCAGTTTGAGGAGAGTACTTTGCATGCGCCTCCAATGCAACATGCAGAGACTCTTGTTCTTCCATCAGTTCCAAACATTAGAGATGATGATTCCACACACTCAGATGTTACATATTCAGACACAGATTCAAAGGATTTTGTACATGCAGATGAGCAGGTAGTACAACCAAATGAGGAGACAACGTTGGAGCTTCAACAAATTTCCAAGTGGGCACAGCCCACACTTCAGGCAACAGGAAACCTTGCAGGGCATCCATTGGATTCGAGGAGGACTCGATCTCAGCATGTGGATCATTCTCATGTATTTTTAGCTTCTAACCCAGCGATGCCCATGCATTGTTATATGGTTCAATCTTATAATCCACATACCTACAGTGAGGCTTTTAGCAATCCACTATGAGAAGCAGCCATGCTGGAGGATCATGACTCTCTCCTAGAGAATCAGACTTGGTATCTGGTTCAACTTCCACCAGGGAGGAAACTTGTCAGATGCGAATGGGTCTACAGGACCAAGAGAGCAACAAATGGTCAGGTGAGCAGGTACAAGGCTAGATTAGTTGCAAAAGTATTTCAGCAGATTCATGGGATAGATTATGATGAGACCTTTTATCCTGTAGCAAATATGGACTCCATTCGCTTGGCTCTAGCCATTGCAATAGCCAAAGGATGGGAAATTCGTCAGATGGATGTGAAGAATGTTTTTCTTCATGGTGACCTTTCAGAGGAGATCTACATGGAGCAACCACAAGGGTTCATTCAGAACTCATCTTTAGTATGCAGAATGAAGAAGTATCTCTATGGCCTCAAGCAGGCACCTAGAGCATGGTATGCAAAGATGGATTCTTACTTTATTTCATATGATTTTGTTAGATGTAAATATGATTCCAATGTTTACATGTTGAGGACTACTGACTCTGTGATGATATTAGTACTCTATGTTGATGATATTTTGATCACTGGTAGCTCTGCTTCAGCAATTTCTTTGGTCAAAGATATTTTGCATGACAGGTTCTCTATGATGAACATGGGTCCACTACACTTCTTTCTTAGTCTTGAGATCAGTCAGGATGCTTTCGGCATCAAACTTTCTCAGGCTAAGTATGTCAGGGATATTATGGATAGATTCCACATGACAAATTGTAAGTCTGCACCTACACCCTTCTTATCTGGGATCAGACTTGAGGATGGCGGGGATACACCATTAGTGGACAACACTTTGTATCGAAACTTGGTGGGGAGTCTTTTGTATCTCACCCACACTCATCCAGGTATCTCATATGTGGTAGGACTAGTTTCCAAATACATGCAAGAACCCCATGATCTTCACTGGAAGGTTTCCAAGCGCATCCTCATATATGTTCAGGGCACCATGAGTTATGGGATTCATTATGCAGCTGGATGTGCATTAGATCTCATAGGATTCACAGATCCAGATTGGTTTGGTGATAGAACATATCGCAAGTCCACGTCCAGGTACACTCTTAGTTTGGGGTCAGGCCCAATTTGTTGGTCAAGTAAGAAGCCATCAATCATTTCTTTATCTTTCGCAAAGGCCGAGTACAGAGGAGTAGTCAATTGTGTCATTCAAACACTTTGGATTCAACACTTCCTTACCGATCTTGGTATCCAGTTTCACTATCTGACTATCATATGGTGTGAAAATCAGAGTACACTGAGATTTTGCAGAGATCCAGTACAACGACAGTGAACCAAACACATTGAGGTCCACATGCATTTCATCAAAGATTTAGTACATCACAGGATCATTGATTTGCAGTTATGTCCTTCCTCTGAACAGACTGCTGACATATTCACCAAGAAATTCACCGAGTAGAAGTTTCAGACTTTGCAGGATCGTCTTGCAGTGAAGAACACGGTTGCCTAGCAACTGCATTTTCTTCTTTTGATACATTGTCCTTTGAGGGGGGGTTTTATTCCCACGTGGTTTTCCCTCTTTTCTCACTTTTATTCAATGTTAATTAGTTGCATTCTAAATGAGTACCTAATATGGCCTAGTAGTTGGGACTCATTTTTTACTCCATAGTGATGTTCAGGGGTGTTGGAGAAATTTCTATTTTCGGCACACTAGTTCAATGGGAGTTAACTGACTAGTTCTATTTTAGAATTTCTAATCTTAGACCATCACTATTATGCATGCATTCTTAATTATAGGATTTCATTTCCTATATGAGTGAATATCACTCACTCATTGATAAGATAATAATATGCATTGATTCTCATTCTTCATTGTGTATTTGTCTTCCTTTTCTTGATAAGCTTTGTTTGTGTGTGATTTAGTTAGGTCTCCCGTGCATGTTTCCATGAAACACTGATAGTTGGTAGTAGAAGAATCTATACCTTAGGGATACATGCATGCTCCTTTAAACTCCACCTTCATAGCTCTCATTCTGGAATCTGATGATCCATCCCCCTTGGACAATTTCTAGCATATCCCTCTATGTAACTGCATTTACAAAGTGATCTCCAAAATAATAGCAAGAAGAATCAAGAGCATCCTTTCAGAGAATATCTCCCAGGAACAATTTGGTTTCTTGGAAGGGAGGAAAATTCATGAAGCTATTGGGGTGGCGCAGGAGGTGATGCATAGTATGAAGTCTTAAAATGCGAAAGGGGCAATTTTAAAGATCAATCTTTCAAAAGCTTATGACCGATTCAGTTGGATTTACATTTAGATGCTTCTAACCCACTTAGGATTTGAGGCCCCTTTCATCAATTGGGTAATGTGTTGTATAACATATTTTTCTTTTGC
The DNA here is from genome assembly GCA_010110895.2 of Picea sitchensis. Classification (NCBI taxonomy): domain Eukaryota; kingdom Viridiplantae; phylum Streptophyta; class Pinopsida; order Pinales; family Pinaceae; genus Picea; species Picea sitchensis. The sequence continues at coordinate 10,363 of SNQJ01S0024195.1, read as the reverse complement.
ATTTCTAATTAATGGTTCGACCTCGTCTTTCTTTCATGTAAAGAGGGGACTGAGGCAAGGATTCCACTTATCTTCGCTCCTCTTTTTACTAATTGTGGAAGCACTCAACAGAGCCATAGTAGAGGCAAAATCACATGGTGAGTTCCAGGGTATTGTGATATCTCCAAATTTAAATATCACCCATCTCCTTTTTGTTGATGATGTCTTGATCTTTTGCAATGGACAAAGGAGTGATGTTCAGAAGTTTTCAGATATCTTGGAGTTGTTTGGAAACACCACAGGTATGAAGATAAATGAAAGAAAGTCCACCCTCTCAACACACAATATGGAGTTAGAAGAACAAGGTTGTTATATGGATCTTTTCCCTTTTGAGCAGCAGGAGTTGGATAAAGGTCTTAAATATTTGGGCTTCCATCTTAAACCAAATAATTATAGGAAAGGAGATTGGAAATGGATTATAGATCAATTAAAAAAAATATTAAAAGGGTGGAGATTTAGGTGGCTATCTCGTGCAAGCAGGTTGGTTATGGAAAAATTTGTCTTAGAATCCATCCAAGTATATTGGATGTCCTTAGCTTGGATCCCAAAAGGTGTCCTGGAAATAGCTCGAAAAATCTGTTTTAAATTTATTTGAACTAGCACAAAGGATCGGTTTGTTGCTCCCTGGGTTAAATGGAATGTAGTGGCAATTCCAAAAACACTTGGACGATGGGGGCTCAATTTTTTTTTTATTTTCGTCGAGGCCCTAGCAGCTAAGTCAAATTGGAGATTGATCACTTCCAAAAATTTGTGGACTCAGGTGGCGTACCATAAATATATATTTTTGGAATCTATAGAGGAATGGATTCATAATGTAATATCCTCGATCCAGCTAGTCTAGAAAAAACTGCTAAATTGTTGTGTCTATTGTCTGATCTGATACATTGGGGGTTTCTGGATACGTTTAAGCTGCGAGTTTTGTCATGCTTGTTTTTTTTCACATGTGTGTAAATAAATAAGTTGTTTACAACATATGAATAATCATACCGATAGAGAATGACACAAAAGGTTGTAAATCATATATTATGAGTTTATGTTGGTTATAATGTCGTATGCAGTTGAAAGTAGAGAATCACTCGGCTAGATAAGATCTAAGTGGATCTTAGCCGGAATACAATAAAGAATTAAATTAGAAATATGATACGTGGATGATAGAAGATTCTTGTTGGATAGGATGTCAGTTGGATGATCTTTTGTGCGCTACGACAACTATTGCAGAATTGGATTGTGCGCCCTGATGGCTACACACCTTTGATTTGATTGTAAATTGTCCCAAACAATGTGCATTGCCCTCTCACTCGGTTCTGGTGACTGACAGCTTGAGAATCGACCCTTTGTTGATATGTCTAGACCCCGGATGGATCCCCCTGGGGAAATGCGCCCCCAATGTTGTTGGAAAATGTGCCCTAGTGATTCGTCTATCGAAATCAGCTGATAAGGGTCTCAAACTGAGTGCCCTAGGATCCTCTGAAATGGGTCGGAAGGATTTCCATGGATCTAATCTGATGATTTATCAGGAATCCCAAATGCATACTCCCCAACTATCGTACCCTCAATGGCTGAGAAATGCACCCAAGATTATTTCTCTGTTGGAATTTGACGAGAAACCAGGAAATAGAAGTGGCATTCCCTCCTCTCAACTGGGTTGGAGGGGAATCATTGGATTCTCCATGACTGGGACAAGTTGAATCAATCATATTCTCAATATGTGTGCCCTCTACCTGGACAAGTGCACCCTCACTACTGCAAACTGGATATTTTTTGTTGGAGTACAATGGAAGATCTGGATGATCTTCCCAGTGACTAGGGTGTGTCTCTCAACACTAAAATTAGCCTCTGGCTATCTTCCTCCTGGAATCCACAAAGATCTCTCCTGAGATGCGCCTCTCTCCTCAACTGAGAAGTCAAATTATTCATAATGATGAATTAGGTCGCTTTACCTTTTCTTATAGCTGCTCGAAACCCTAATTCGTTGTTGATCTCTTTTTTTCTCATTTGCTCTATTTTTATTTCACTTTGGCTTAAAAGTGCTTTTAATCACTTTTAGCTCAATGTCACTTTTGGATTATAACACCCTCGACTGAAGTGACCTCTAGTAACCTTGTTTACCCCTGTATGGCCCTGGATATAGTCTAACAGGGTTGTTTAGACTACTAAGCCTCCTCTCTGGAGCTCCTATTCAGAAAGGGGAATTACACATAACCCTTTGAAAAAAAGATCAAACTGCACAATAATATGGAAAGCACTTATCAACTATTTTTCGGTAATTAGGGAAGGATCAAAAGTCAGATCAGGGGCAGACCTGTGGCCTGGAAGTGGAATCAACCATATTCTCCCTAATGATTTTGCGCAACATCTAAATGAAAATGGGATTTTCTACCTAAACCAAATCTCTGATCAGGTGCACTCATCTATTTGGGCTCAAGAGTGGAAAACGGGTGACCAGGTTGGGTTGGATGACTAATTTACAGAAGTATGGGAAAACTACACACGAAGCCTAAAAAATTTCCACATTTGCAACACTGAAAAGGAGGATGAATTTGTCTGGCAGAACTCCCCTTTTGGGGACTACACGCCAAAACTTGAGTATACCCAACTAATGATAGATCTACATAATCAGGATCATGTTTGGTGGTGGAAGGGGTTATGGAAGATAAAACGTCCCTTAAAAGCTCGTATTTTCATGTGGTGTCTAATTAAGAACAAGATCCCCACCTGGGATAGAATAAAAATATGGAAGATAGAAGGGTCAGGATGGTGCCCTTTATGCAAAGGAGATGAGGATTTTGGAGTGCACATGTTCCTTCTGTGCCTTTTTGTAAGAAAAAATTGGGAAGAGTTCTTGTGGGTGTTGGGACAGATGTGTCGATGGAAAGGGAATTCAATGGAAGAATCCTGGAAAGATTGGCTTGCCCAACCTATGAATAGAAACATCAAGAACCTACCCTTAATTTTGAATCGGGGGGTTTGGATGGCCAGGAATGAAGATATTTTTCGTGACAAATCCTCCCTCCCTGAGCCACTGGTAATCCAAGGACTAAGCATTCTAGAGAATTTCCCTCAAGAAAAGTGAGATAGGAGAGGGAGATTGCTTCAAGAAGTCTCAGTTGATCGAAACAGACCYTGCAGTTTTTTTATGGAGCCTCACAAGAAAATAACACCTGTTATGGTGGAGGAGCAGTTTTTTTTCTTTCAAACACTCATCTTTTCAGACTCAAAATGGGGCTCAACCCTGGCACGAACGACTTTGCGGAACTTATGTCCCTTAAATTGTTTTCTCTTTTTGCTTTGGAAAAAAATGTTCATACTATTAAGTTATTTGGTTATTCATTGTTGGTTATTAACTGTATTTGAAAACATCAGAGATGACACAACATCATATTGTGTCCCTTGCTTGAGGAAGTCTTCATAATTCTGGCCTCTTTTGAGAGTTACTCTTTTCATCATGTTTATAGGGAACACAACCAAGAAGCAAACTCTCTCTCTAAAGAAGGATTGCAGATGGTTGTTGGGTCATGGATGATCATGGAAGACAAGGATGGTTCGGAAATTAATTATATGCATAGGTATTTTATGGATTTTCTGGGTCATAGGGATGTTGTTGTTTAAGCTTGACACAATCTTGGTTTGATGATACTAGATAACTTTGGGTGGATGTATCCTATTTTTTACTGCTCTACTTTGTCTTGGAAGAGCATCATGAGAACTTTAGTCTTTTCTCAACTTTTTTTCTTTTTTGTTCTTTTAGTAGGGTCTAGCTTCTCTACGTGCCTATGAGGTTGCAGCTTGATGATATTAGTATCAGAGGATGCTTCCTCTTTTTTCTTTTTCTTTTTTCTTCAATATATTTTGATAGCAACAGAGGATGCTTCCTCATTTTGTAGTTCGACAAAGACATTAGTCTTTGGCTTAGTTTTTTTCCTCTCTTGAACTCATACATGTTGGACATGTATCTTCATAATGTAAATTTCTTTTCTCCAACAGATGAAATAAAATTTACGCTTTTTTCTTCGAAAGTAATTTGACCTGAATTACAGAAAATAAGATTTTTACACATAATATTATGAAAAAAATCAAGAACGTATAGACGAAATAAATTATGTACATATAATCTAACTCCTATAGATATGTTTTGGTTAGGTACAAGACATGCTTTCACTCTTATAATTGTGTTGTCCTCGGCTAGAAATTCAATCAATGAGGACCAAATGTTGAAAACATTTCTCAAACATTGAAAATTTGCATTGACTTCCCATGGAAAGTCCAAAGTACATGTTATAGTAGTTCAAAATAATAATAATCATGATTCTAGATTCGTGTGCAGGATCAAATTGCTCAAGTATTGTGACTAAACCCTTTTTCAGCCTCCATAATGATTTTTGAAAATCGCATATGAATGAAAGAGGGTGCATTTGATAACTCAAGTCATCGTAAGAATATATAACAAGATTTGAACCTCAGAGCACTTGTTTCAAAAAGTACTCCAAACAAATGAACTAAAAAATCATTACATCTAAAGCATGAAAAGAGAAATGGTTCTTTTATTATTATTTTTATATTTTATTCAATCAATACCTAAGATACTAGGGAATTATGACCTCTAAAAAATTTGATTGTCTTCCATAAAACCTCTTGACTCATCTTTCTCTCTTGTTTGGAAACCACTTCCACTTGATCTTATACTTAGAAAGTTTCCATCTCTGAATAGTTTTCACCCCTACTTGTAGAATATTTTTAGACTCCAAATTGAGTTTTCTTTCCTTATATGTCAATGGAATCTTTGTTTGAGTGATCACTGCATTTCTAACCTTATGCTTTAAATAGGCATGAAAAACATCGAGTCACCCCTTTCTAGGAATATCTAGAATACATGCAACTTCTCCAACCTTTCACTACACTCTATATGGTCAATAGAACCTTAGTTGGATCTTGTTCTTACCTTGTTTCCTTAAATGTCTCTACTTGCATGGTTGTAAAAAAAATATATTGTATCCCCAACTACAAATTGTTTTTATGATGTGTCGATCAACTTGTTTCTTCATGCGATTTGTTGCTATGGACAAGTTATCCTTGAGGATTGCAAGGGTGGTTTGCACATCTTGTATATTATTAGCAATGGTAGGGACTCGAATGGTTCGAAACACCTAATATTTGGATGATGGTGCTCATAGCCATAAAATGCCTTGAAAGGGGTCATTTTGGTAGAAGAATGGTTGGTAGTATTGTGAAAGTTGTTACCCCCTAGGCCTAGGGTTACAAAGATGATGTCTTGAGGCTCACAGGTAGCAGAGATGGAACATTGAGAGCCATATGACCGACAGAGCCCACATTGAGAAGATAGAGCCCTTCCTCTCCACCACGCATCACCACTCATTGTCAGTAGCATAGCAACATCCACCACACCAGCTTTCTCTGCAGAGCACATCAGGTCTTGCTTCATGAGGTAACAAGTCCAGTCTCATGGTAAGTTTCATTTTAATATTTGAAGCATGTGATCATTTTGCAAAGGGTTATCTCTTGATTATGGAAGGTTTTCTTGGAAATTATACCTTTACTTTATTCACCTTGGTGGTTGACACAGTATCCTAATAAGTTGTTCACCCTCAGGAAAAGGGTTGCTACTGGGGGGGTCTCCTTGAAGAGTCATTGTACCATGCCCACTCATACCTACCACTTTCCACACATCTTCCACTTTGTTTGCTCATATTTTTGGTTTTTGGGTTCATTAACCCCAAGAAGGGATTGTACCTCATTTCATGGGAAGAAGGGGTTGAAGGCCCAGAGGTGTTGCAAATAGCATTGTAAAAGTTGAAAACCATAATTTATCCTTCGAGATGATCGCCCTAAGGTCCTGAGAACCATAAAACGCTTCTCCATAAAAATGAAGGACCTTTAAAAAAAACAAAATGTCTCGCTTGATGGGGGAATGCATTGTGATGTCCTTTAATTTCTAGTGCATATGGAATTCAATGTGTTCTAAGTTCAAGTGGAATTGTGGTGCTCTTTTTCTTTCCATTGCATATAGAACTCAATGTTCGGACCATTAAAAAGAAAGGCAACTAAAGGGCTTGGAAAAATGTTGCATTGCAGATGAAGGGATGCAATGCACCCTCCACAAAGCAACCCATAAATGAGACAATATGAGCCCTTAATATGTCAAGAACCCTGTGCCCGAGAGTACTGCCCCCAATCCACCTCATACTCATTACATGGGAGAGGTTCTTCTTTGGAAATATTCCTTGAATTGGGGATTGGCCTACCCAATAGGGTACCATGACACCCCTCCCATACCTAAATTTGGCAAAGTTTATAAGGCCTTTGAGCATTTGTTTAATTTGAAAAGGGGGGACTTAATGCACTTGTTTGGATGGTTATTTTATTAAATGTGTCTTAATTAGCATGATTCATATGACTTATGGACCCTTGGAGGGCACATTTTCTTGTCTTTGTAGGTCCTTTCTCGGTGAAAGTCATTCATGAAGGGACTAAGCCACATGGACCTTCATAGGGGCATGAAATCCCACCAGATGGATGTTATGCCCCACACATTGGGGAGCTAGGATGATGAATGTTTCACCTTGGATGATGTCCATGTTATCACACAAGTTGTAGGTTGAGAAAATCTCTACCCAACCACCAAAATAGTGACAACTTTGAGAACACCTATCCATTGTTACCTTAAATAGGTATTCTTGTCACTTTAGAGATGATAGAATCACCTCAAGGGGGGAATCCTGGTGACCCTGGGGGGAATGAGATGAAAAGAGAAGTCATGAAAGAAGGTTCCCATATAGGTCAAGGTAGAAGATGTGGAAGGGCTTGGGAAAGCATCTAAGTGGTAGTCAATGGTTGACAAGAGATAAGAACAACTACAAAGAGTGTTATACCTGCCCGAGACACAAGAACAAGCCAAGCATATATGTATAATGTTAGATGGATGAGCAAGTTAAACTTGTTGTCCCTAATTGAAACAGTAAACAACAATGTATAGCAATAAAGAGATAAGTATTAAATCTTCCAAACAATTGTTAAAATTCCAATGAAAGATGCTAGAGATAAGTTAGATAGACACTAGTGATACTCAAGAATGAAAGTACAAGACTTTTAGCAATGAAACAAGGCTGTAATAAAAGGTATTTGCAGAGATATTTTGCAGGCTTATGGTTTTATAAAACTAGTTGTTACATCAGTAAATCCAACCACCAAAACTCACAAAGAATCCACCCAAACCTTGTGTTGACCAAGTTGATAAATGTGGCAAACTCTTGGCAAATTCTGACGATTGAAAAGCAAGTTATAAACGAAAAAGTTTTACGGTTTTTGTGGACCTAATGGTTGTAGACGAAGTTTTATAACAAAAAAAAAAGTACTTAAACAATGATGATGCCCTAGTGGCTCAATCAAGCTTATAGAGCGAATAATTGATTCCAACTTTGACAACCTTCAAATCATAAAGTTTCACGTTAATCAATGCAATATTTTATTTCTCCAATGCAATTATACTAGTGCCTTTAGCTATTGGGTTGCAGAGTCAAGTAAATAAAGAGCTAAACAAGGCTATCTCCTTGGGGGTGTAAACCCTCTTACTCACCAAGGAAATCAAATGCTAAGCTAGGAGATACTAAGAGGGTGTAAGCCCTTTTGCTTCTCCTAGTAAAACATTGGGCAACAAATAAATTCTAGACAAAAATGAAGCATCAACAAGATAAATCCTTACATAGCTTAAGAAATGACAAGAGAAACCTCTTCTTGCCAAGATAAATACACTGCACATTCCAAATAAAAACTCCAATAAGGGTAGTGCACTACTTATTCCACCAATAGCATAAAGAAACCAAGATAAAAAGCACAAGAGAGAAGGCTTCCCAAGGAGGCGCAAATTTCAGCCAAATAGTTCTCGCAATGGGAGATTTATGTTATGAAATGAGATTAAGATGATCTCTATTTATACAAAAAGTTTGAAACATAGTTTGTCCACTTAGTTAGGGTAAAACATAAGATAAGGGGTCAACAACCCTTATCTTACCCCTTAAACCAAATAATAATATTTAATTTACACTTTTGCACATTAGAAACCCTAAAACAAGATGATGTCACCCCTTTAGGGAGACATTTTGACACTTTTCCAAGTCGTTGGAGAAGGAAGTGAAGGTCGTTGGGGCTCCTAGAGCCTCCTCTTGATGTTCCAAGGTCAATCCATGTCTCCTCCGGTCAAATCATGCCAAGTGTCAATGAGCAATAACTCTATCACCACCAACCCTAGCCCTAGGTGATGTCAAGACTCAAAAAGTGTCGTTTTTCCCCTCCTAGGCAAGTTGTTTGGCATGTGAGGGATAGGTAATGTCTTCCAAGGTGTCTTTTAGGCCTCCAAAGGCAAGTCATCATGATCCATCATGTGGGCCCTTGGCATCCAACCTGTGGGCTTCAAGCCCCGTGGAATCCCAAGTTAGGCTTGTTCCTCCAAAATTGTCCACCAAACAAGGTCCTGCAAAACAAATAGGCACGCCCTCCAAGGATCTCAAGTCAAAATATCATGGCAAGTGAAAACCACCTATAATAAACAAGGAACCCAAACATGTGCATCAAAACTACCTCATCAAATTAAACAAATGCTCTAAGACCCTATATAATTGACCAAGTTTAGGTATGGGAGGGGTGTCATAAAAGTCCTATTGGATAGAGCCAAACCCTCAAGTATGGGATGCTCCCAGGGATGCCAGTTCAAGGTCAGGTAGTGGATGATGAGGTGTATAAGGGGTTAGACTTCATAGGTCAATGAGTTTCATGACATACAAGGGCTCGTATTATCTCATTTATGGGTGCCTTTGTAGGGGGTGTGTTTCACCTTCTTCCTCAATGCAACCTTTTTCCAAGCCCATATATTGTCATCCATTTATTAATTAATCAATGATCCAAACACGTCCACACTCCCAATAGTGAATCGATTATCTTGGGGGGCAATGACACAATGTCACTTGAAATAAGAGGTCCACAAAGTTCCATAGGGGTAACCATGTAAAGCGTTATAACGCACTTGTGTCAGTCTTATATTCAAGCGGGATATTTATTATGTGTTTGATATTTTGCAAGCCTTCAATTATTTTAAGAGAAGCAGTTCATCCTTCTCAAGACCTGTCTGGGTAAACATCTAGAAGGTTTATATTTTAGGCTCTTATCTCTTGCTAGCAACCATCCCCTGGGCCTTCAACCCTTCTTCCCATGAAATGAGTTACATGCCCTTCTTGGGTCACTAAAGTCAAAGGGACTAGAAGAGGGCATTATGATGGGAATGCAATGAGAATAAAGTGGTAAGTATGGTTGGGAATGGTACGATGACCCCTCAAGGGACCCCCAGTTTCATCCTTTCCCCAAAATTTGGCCACTTACTAAGAAATCGATGACACTCACCAAGGTGAAACAAGGTCTAAAGCATAATCTCCAAGCAGGTGTTCTATAATCAAAATCAGCTTCAATACAAAATGCTTAAATGCCTCAAATATTAGGGTGATTACCTGCCAGAATACCTGACTTGTACCGCATGGAGCAAGACCCATGTGCCTTCTAGAAATTAGCTGGTGTGGTAGATGTGTTGACGATGGATCCAAATTGTGGTGATAGAGCAAGTTTCATATGTGCAAGTGGAAACTGCTAGTCATTTGGTCTCTTGACACTCCATATATGCAACCTGAGGGCCCAGAGACATGATCTCCTTATTTATCCCACAAAATGAGGATAACATCTGGCTCCTACTTGGGGACATGTGCTCGTCGTAAAGTGCATGAGAACCGCAACATCTCCTGGTATACATGTGCCTACACTGAAACAAAAAACGGTAAAATCTAGGGTGGTTCTATCACCCTCCATCCATATACATCAAAACCAAAAATGAAACTAATCTAGAAAAGAAAATTTTAGCATTTTTTCAAAATTTTCTAAACTAAGCATGAAATAAATATGCAAGTAGAGAAAAATGAAATATGAAATGAATTTAATCTAACATGAGAAATCACGATGAAAATGCAAGGAAATAAATATGACTTACCTACTTACCTTGGGTGTGGGCCCTGAAGAAGTCATGTGACCTGAACATAAGGTTGGAGAAGAGATCCATCCACTAGTAATGGCATCTTTCTCCCATTCAAAATTGTCAAATAATACTTTTCCTTATCGGACTTATTCTTGATGATGTAAGGGCCAAGCCATGAGTTGTCATCCTTCTGGTCATACTTGGGCTTGCCCTTCTTCTTGTCCCACATGAGCGCAAGACTTCCTTCACTGTAATATATTCTCAATGTATGGATAAGAAGGAATTTTTTCTTTGACT
>SNQJ01S0024194.1:111561-133590 GCA_010110895.2 Picea sitchensis | reverse complement strand
CTAAGAGTAAGAAGGCCCTCGTTCTCGCCGAACTTGTCACGGCCCTCCCCTCTGACACCACTAGTGCCCCAGTCAATACCGAATTTCCCGACGAACATCTCTTTTACATTACTTTGTATGATCCTTGGTACGGTGACCTTCTCGTCTACCTATGAACTCAAAATTTTGGTAACCATATTTCACGGGATGATCGTCGACGTATTTTCCATCAGACCTCCTGCTACCTTCTCATCGGAGACATCCTATACCGGCGGGGCGTCGACACCATTCTTTGTCGATGCCTGACTATTGATGAGGCTGACAGAGTCTTAAACGACTGCCACAATGGTGCATGTGGGGGCCATATTTCGGGTATATCCACTGCTCAAAAGATTATCCGAGCTAGTTACTTTTGGCCTACCTTGTTTCATGATTGCATTCATGCCATGAAACGCTGTGAGCAATGTCAGCGCTACGCCAACAAAGCCCGAGCTCCCCTCACTCTTCTTCACCCTGTCATTACTGCCGACCCTTTTTGTAAATGGGGCATCGACTTTATGACTTGTAATCCCCCCTCCAGCAATGGCCACAAATACATCATCGTTGCCATTGATTACTTCACCAAATGGGCCGAAGCTATGCCCACTCTCAACAACACCGCTGACACTGCAGCGCGTTTTTTCTTTAACCACGTCATATCCCGCTTTGGAGTACCCCTCCAACTCATTTTTGACCATGGGAAACACTTCGAGAATGAGATCTTCATCAAACTCTCCTCTCAGTTAGGCTTCTCTCATGAGTTTGCCTCACCATATTACCCTCAGTCAAGCGAACAGGTCAAGGTAGTTAACAAAGTCCTCAAGACCATGTTACAATGCACGGTTAATAAACATAAAACCAATTGGAATCATATGTTATTTTCTGCGCTATGGGCTTATCGAATGACTATGAAGACCACTACCAGTTTCACACCGTTCCATTTAGTCCATGGGGTCGAGGAAACTCTTCCCATCGAGTGTGAAATTCCCACCTTACGCACAACAATTGAGCTATTACCTGACACTACTCCAATGGAGCAGCACTTGCTGAACTTGGAGTCTCTGGATGAAGATCATCGATCTTCCTTATAGAACAACGAGGAAGATAAAAAATGATCTAAGGCTACCTTTGATCACCATGTCAACCTTCGTTCATTCCGCGAAGGCGACCTCATCCTGGCTTATGATATCGCTCATGATACCTTTGGCCACGGAAAATTAGAATCACTTTGGCATGGCCATTACATTATCCAACATTGCCTCACCAAAGGCACATACATCCTGGCCTCGCCCGAAGGCCTCTCTCTCAAGGAACCCGTCAATGGGTTGTATCTCAAGAAATTTTATGCTTAAAAGTAGTCTTTCTACTTTAGGTTATTTCTTTTTCTAGCGTTTTTATTCTTTTTTCTCCTCCCCTCTCATCTAAAACTATCCTTTGTGCTATTGACATATGCTTCCTCCACCAGCCTACCACATCAGTTATGCCGACGATGCCAACCGTTGGACACAAAATATTGCTTCGGCTGCTTGGTCTCTCTACACCCCCTCACATGAAATGCTCCATTCAAGTGGCATATGTTTGGGGTCAGCAACTAACAACCAAGCCGAATACACTGTTGTCATTGGCCTCCTAGTCGACGCCCAACATCATCATATTCGTCACCTTAGCGTCTTCCTCGACTCTCAACTAGTCGTTCTCCAACTCAACAATGTGTACCGCATCCGTGATCCATGCCTCTTTCGCAAATACCTGCAGGTTAGGCTGTTATCTCAACATTTTGATTCCATTACATTTACACATATTCCAAGACAATTGAATCAAATCACAGATACCCTAGCTAATATTGTGTTAGACTGACATATATCACATCAAGCTACCTCTACACATACATAAACACATCACAAAACCTGTCACAACATATATATAGAATGGACGTAATCAACTCATCAACAAAAAACATGTAGACAACATCATAATCTCAAATATGTATACTCATGTATATATAAAGGCCCATCAGGCCATCCGAATGTTTACATACAAAAATACATGTATCCGCAGGCCAATGCAACACCTTAGTACAAAAAAATGGGCTCACCAGCCTATATACAACAACAAAAAGATATGCATCATGCACCACTCATGGTGCCTCTATCATGCCACCACCTGCTCCTCCCTCAGGCTATGGTGTCCCACCACCACCTGCCTCAGGCGGGGGTGGTCCACCCCCTACAGGACCCTCCTGCCCTGGTGGCAAGCGTCCACTCATCATAGCAGCAACCACTGCTGTTCGTCGCACTAGGGACTGCCATGGCGATGGTACCCCCACACACTGCTCCAGGAAAATCTCATCCTGGATGCGCAACCACATGCCCTCAGGCACATCCTGTAAAACTGTCTCCATACGACGGCGTATATCCTCAAAATCCACTCCGGCCACCGCTGGAGGAGCATGTGGTGGCCCCACACCAAGGTCATCGAATCGGTACCTCCGCACTACCCTCTCTGTCTCAGTTGGTTGCCCCGTAGCATCCTCCCACCGACGTCTCTCTCCCCGCGGCAGTCTCTCCGGCTCCCGACGAGCCGACGCTCTCTGCAACTCTACCTCGTGCCCGCGAGGTACCACATCTTCACATATAGACAAACAATAGATAGTATCAGTATCTATATCATAAACACATGGACGGCTATCTCAAAAAATATGCAACCATACATATCTACATCATCAATCAACATACCTTGATGATCAAAAACCTCCCTAGAAGGTAGCACCATATCTGGATCATCCCGAAAGTCCACGCTGGCATAGGAGTACTGCAAAATCACCTGCGGCATCTGTTTCCATACCTGAGTTGCCTCTGTCAAAAATAAGTGGCCCCCTTCGCCACCACCATGGTGAAGCAATACAGTCGACCACTGCCTCAACCGTGGCTCTCGTGCCCCAAGCACACTCAATAGAATCCTCGGGCGCAACATTGGCACCCTCTCTAGAAACCAGGCCACGAGGATGGACCCAAAAGAAAACTCCCCTACACCAGTAGACCGACAGTGGTCCAACTATGCCACCATCCTCGCATGCAGCATCAACCCCTAGGAGAAACGCTCGCCGACCAACACTCTCTCCAACACCAGAGGCTGGCCACCACTAATCTGTTGGGTCGCCAGTGACCCATATACCTGCACAATCATCGCTGCTATACAACGATGTGCCAGGGAATCTATCGTCGATATACTCACCACCGTCCCAGACATAAATTTCTAACCTGAATAATATCTCTAGATGATATCGGCGAGCAAAGTAGTCCTAGGCAGCACCGGCTCCGCCAGTAGGGGCGTTCCCCGAAAGGGGAGCCTAGTCAAGAAATATATATCCTCCACCGCAATGAAGGGGATCTGCTCTCCTCACATGAGGAAGCAGTGTAGCTCCGGACTCCACATCTGGATCAGGAACTGTAACAGATACTCCTGTGCCCATATCAACGGGCACTTAAAGAACTTTAGCAACCCACAGGTTGCCAAAGTCACACGCACACCGGGCTCCTCAATGGCCATGGTGTCTCGCAACTGAGCCCAGTCTCTCTCTCGCCACCCCACTGACATCATCACCACCGTCCACCTGAAGACAACACAGAGTCATATATCAGCTCATGAAACCATCACAACATCAAAAAGACTCATTTTATACACTTCAACCTTGCCTCCTAGGCACGGTTTTGTCACCCCCAAGAACGCACACATGCGCGCCTGTTCACTATACAGGTGTGCATCCATGCGCACCTATTTTCTACATAGGTGTGCATCGATGCACACCTATTTTCTACACAGATGCGCTCCCAGGCGTGCCTGTTCACCATATAGGCACGCACAACTGCATGCCTGTTCAAACCTACAGACACGCACTTGTGCACACCTATTCACCCCACAGGCGCGCCCTTAGAGCATGCCTTAATTCCCCTCTACCATGCCCCCATGCACGTATATCTGGTGGACAGGCATGTACATGTGCGCGCCTATCACCGGATCGCCCATGCATGTGGGTCCCATACCCACTAAATACCTCTGTATGGCCCTCCGTATAGCCCCTGCCCAAAAATTGAAACCCTATTTCTATGCAGGATGATCAGACCACTAACCTAATACTCGTAGATCCTCAATCGGATGCCTCGTCCTCCTTGAATCTCTCAATCTCCTCTGAAAACTGCTTGTCCAGTCACTATTGCAGTAGGTACAAATGAGGTGGCAATGTGGGCCCTACAGCTATATATAGACCTTTTGCGAAACTTCCACTCACCATTTCGAGAGCCCACAGTGTCCATTTTTCAATCTGTCTTCAGCCATGGGATCAACATCCCATCACCTACATCACAGCAGTCCCTGGGCCTCTTTTCATCCTGAGCCCCCAGGGCACCTTTTTTATCCATGGTCAGGTACACATGCACATATTTCACGCTTATCAAATACATGCTCATATCTTCGATTTTTTTTCAGATATTGTTCACTTTGGGTATTTGGTTTTCATGTGTGCAGGTATTTGATCATCATACATCGAAACAACCCCTTCAGGTATATACTCATCACTGGCATGTAGTCTTTCCCGCTGTATCGCATTTACATTTCCAGTCACACCCTCTGATATTGGCCTCTAGGATCCCCATTTCCGGCTCTGCAGTACCCACGCCTCCATTTGCATCTTCGGTACTATTACCCAGTAGCATTCTTACCCACATGAGTTGTCCCATTCATAGCACCTTTTGCCATGTTTGACACTCATGTTGTTTTTCATTACCCTTTAGGGATGGGAGTCCCAATAGTCTTTCATCATGTCGCGAATCAGCCACATACCCCTTCTCCTCATTGTTCTAGCTTTCCCACACGGACTCCCAGATTATCTCTTTACGGTTCTATTTTTTACCTACAACTCCACAGTATCATGAACCCTCCATTTCATCCACAATCAGTTTGCCCATCTGCGCACCTACCTTCATTTCACCTACCTCATACAGAAACTCACCAATGGGGCCCCCACCCTTCATCAGTTTTCCAAACACAATATGCCCTACGTGGGCCACCCATATCACACTGGGGCACCCGTTTCTGTATTTGTACATTTCTCCCCAAATTATTCGTTATTTATTGTACAAACGCCTTTACTTCCAGTCATTACATTATCTTTTTGTCGTCACCTTTGGCGACTTGCTTCCTTCCTTTTGGCCAAACGCAACCCATGTCACCCTTGGTTGGAGCATTCCTTATCATCTACCCTTGCTGGCATTGTCCATATCTTCAGAGTACCCCACAGGTCACTTACCTCTACCCTCTGAATTTGTTCACCTTGTCCCGCCTCTGGCACAACTCATCACCGGTCTTGTCATCCCCCTGACACTCGACCTCGTTACCCAGTTGCAGCCACTTTTTATCTCATACATCCTCCAACCAAGGGAAGTCTTGAGTCTTCCCACTTCTTGACTTTGTCCATGTACCTCTGCCACTTCCTCACCTCAGTAGATTTCACGAAGCCCTTTGCTTCTGGGAGTCACATTCCCCTTTTGTCAACATCAGCACAATTTTCCAGAAGAGGGACAGTATCTTGATTCTCATTATCCATTCAATGAGAGATCTCGGACGACACAGGGTGAATTACCATTTCTCCCTGTTGTCGTTGACCGCCATAACATTCAACGCCAACACTTTCTCATGTTACAGTGGGTCTTACTTTGCGACTATTGCAGTTAGTTCTTTCATTTGCCGAAGACCTCTGAACTTGGCAGGGCTACCAATGCCCACATCATCGCTGCTACTTATTACCGCGATCACTGCCTACTATTCAGAGTATGTTCCTTTGCAGAATTATCTTCTGCCTTTATCACCACCACCCCCAAAGGTGCTGCAGTTGTCTACACCAACACTTCAGTCATCATTTTTCAGAGTTACATGACACGAGCATGGGGCATGCCCGCCTCGTTTGTACATAGTTTTCTATTTTATACACCTCATAGAAGATCGGGTCCTACCGGTTCCTTTTTTCTCCAACGGGTCATTCTAAACGATCCCACTATTGCTCTATCTTACAACAACATTCTCAGTAGAAGAAACATTGATGGATTTCAGCTATACGTATTCTCCTAACCTCGTCCATCAGGGGGCATCTGTTATCACTGAAATTTCTTCCACACATGGTTACAAGAACTCGGCATCGTCAAACAGTAATGAAGTCATTCATGGCCCTGAATTAATATCACAACATTCAAATAAGGTCAAAAACTATATAAAGTAGTGAAAAATTGAAGAGCGCTTTGCAGACGTTGGGCACGCGTGCGCATGTGTGGAACAGGAACGTACAAATCGTGCATAGGTGCACGATGCGCGACTGTTAGCGCAAAAAGCCGCGCACCTACTAAACGGTGCATTTATGAATGTGGTCGGCCTCCCAACCACTTATGGTTCATCTCCCAAGCTGATTTGACCTCCAAATCTAGGCTGGATCCGAATGGTGGGCTGGTCAAAGACCTAAGAATGCCCTAAATGGCCTCTTTTCACACTACAAAGCAGTTAAACAAAAGCCCAAAGAAATGCTATAAAAAGTCGTGAATGCACCTCATTTTCTCAAGGAATTCAAAGTAATGTTATGCTGCCTATATTGTTTTAAGGACTCCATGCTTGAAAAGAGCACATTGGCACCATTACATTGAGCAATCCATCTCACCATTGAGTGGATTTGCAAAGAGTTCTTTCATCACCATTTTCCATTTTCTTTGTTGTAAGAAGAGCCAACTAGTGAGGGTCCAAGAGCCTTCCCTTGAAGGAAGAAGGGACTCATAGTCCCCTTTCTTCTTGGAGCTTTGTTTTCATCAATAGATCAAGCCTCAAACATTGGTGACATGGGTCTTTTTGTTCTTGTTATCTCTATGTCCCTATGCTCATGATTTTAGTTTTTATTAGTTTAATTCTTAATTATAGTTTTGTTTTTCTTTCTCTAACTCTTTTCTCTATAGCTGTCCTGCTCAGCAGACCCAACTGAGCTTGCAAGCACCTCTTATTTGCTCACCAAGGTGACAAAATAGGCGCAACAATCATTACCATGGTTTCAAAACATTTATTTTCATCATCACGCTAGTTTCTCATCCGAGAGAAAACATAATTTACAACAAGAAAGGAGTTTTTCTTCTTTTTAGGTTCAGAAAAGTATTCCTCCTTTTTTTTCTTCTTTGTGTCTACAATTTACTGATCCCTACTGGGATCTCCATTCTCTTTTCCTTGAGAATCCTTGGTTAGTCTCACCCTAACCTATTAGATACATCAGCATGCTCCAATAGAAAAACAAATTTTCATAATGAATCATGAACATGTGCATTTTGCACATTACCATTCAGTTATTAGAATGGTGAACATTCATTTGTTAGTCTTCCACTCATACATTTTGTTTTAGAATTTAATCCAAGATTATTATATAAATAGGCTTGTATCTCACTGCTTAATTCTCAGCAGTCATTAAGGTTGTGATTGTGTTCTCCTCACAGATTCTTTACACAGTTCCTTCATAGAGAACTCCTTTGGCATGAAACTTATTTATTGCATATCCATCGCTATCTTTGATGGCCTCAACCTTGAGTTAGCTTCAGATTTTTACCAAATATTCTGTAAGGAATATAAACATGCATCTTTGTTATGCATCCAACTTATTTATCCATGCGTATTCCTTGTTTTTTTAACTTACATCCATGTTTTACTAATCGCATGCATAATCATAATCCTATGTGTAGTTACCATAGGTATATTTCACAGCTCACATACATATTTACTTTAAAATAATTCAACTCATGATTGTTCACAATTCTTCTCATGCAATCCTCAAAGGCATAATCATGTTTCCTCTTATCATGACAACAAAGCATCCTTGCTCACTTACTCTTTTGTCTATTTATGCTAGTATTACCTGAGGGAATGGAGAATATTCCCCTAAAGCTATCATTCAAAAAATAAATTTCATGACTCTTCAGAATAGAATTAGCCATGCATCCATGGTATTCATTCAATCTTGGCAAGTTAAATTCTTGCCTTACATTTCACTCATACATCATACATGTGCATCATTTTCACATTTAAAATCATTCATTCATATCTATTCAGTATTAATATAATTCCTTATGTCAAGCAACCTTATGATGCATTAAATCCAGGCACTTAGGCATAAATAAACATAGCTAAACATCCATCATGCAAGCTCATTGCTTGCCCCCTTTCCATGTAATTCATACACATGGACATATCATACTTCCAAATCCTTCTCCCAAGGATCTTACTTCCATTCTCATAACAAGTCTCATAAATAAACTCAACATTGTGCTTCCCTCTCAGTTGAGAGATTGCATTCATTCTCATGATATCCACATGGCAATTTTAACAGACATAGTCATAACTATGTCCCACTTTCCATATGACAACAACCAACAATACAATATTCTTGCCTCTAGTATTATAAAATTATTCAACAGCCTAGAAATATTATCTGGGCAACTTCAACATTGTCCAAGGCCACAAGACAACTTATCAAGCTTCTCTTTCATGCCTCAAACCATTTTTGGTTAACATATGTTTTTATCAAGGGAATCCTTTTCTAGATTCCCTCCCACCACTACTTGATCATATCAAGTCATACCTTATATGGATACCATCCATATCCGGATGTCAATATGACCCTTTGGTCATCTAGAAGTGCTCCAACACTTCCCTTACCACATTTAGGATCAACATTTCTTTAACCATTTTACCTCATTTATAATTAATTTTAAAGTCTAATAACATTTGGATTATTTCCTTAAATCCCAAATACAATTATCAAAGTATGTTACTTACTAAGTATTTTAATACATAACTCCAAAGTATCTCTAGATCATAATTAGTCTTGGGTAGAAATTCCATCTCTTTCCTTTTAAACTTTTGTAGAGGTTCTAGTTGTGTTTCCTATTCTCAGTATTGGTCCTAAAGTCTGCACCTGACTGCTAAAGGGAAAATCTAGGCCACCTCAAGTTTAGAATGGTTTGTTTTTTTATAAGTTGGTTGTGTTGGTTAGCTTAAGGATAAGGATTCAAATATGGTACTCTGGTCGGACAAGCCACATAGTAATATCTTTTGCTAATGGTAAGGATATTAATAGACAATTGGGGATATAAAAAGACAAACACAATAAACAACAACAAGCAATGCAATGAATCACTTGCTATGTGAGAATAAAGACTTAAAATAATATCTTAAGACTTATACAAATATCTAGATGCAAATCATTCAACAAGTTTCCAAATAGTAGATGTTTCACTAAACAATAGATGTATAAAAAGTTTCAGAATCAACAAAGGATAAACTAAAACAATGGTTGCAAGAATAAGGAAATGTACCTTGCACACATCACAAAATTTGCATTCAAGAAAGGATTAACAAAAAAAGATTTGAGTAAGAGAACACAACTGTCATAAACATATATTCATTAGGTAGATAAATTTATAGTCAACTGTGCAGGTCCGACCCTTCTGCTACTTATATTCTTCTCCAAAAACTCAACCCCCAAAACATACAAAAATTGAATATTTATCATAGTTGCAAAGGCTCTCATCCATCTGGGACTGAGACTTAACTCTACATTAACAATTGTAGAAAAACTTATTAACTTGAAAAAAACACTGCTAGAGTACAACAAAGTATACTTCACACTTGACTTAATAAAAAAGAGTGGTTCTTATCACACATAGAAGACCACTTATTGTGCTTTAAACAAAAAAGAGTCTTGAACTGACTAATTAAAAACTGCCACTAGCGATGAAATTGGACTGATGCATGTGCTAGAATGATCTGGGATTGGCAGAAAAGACTAGGGGCAACAAAACTGACTTATGCAATGAGCACCAGCATGCATGCATGTTGTTTGAGGCCACTGGAGGATAATTGGTTGTATTTGGCAGCTTCTTCACATTATTTGTTTTCTCTGTTATGGACTGGTCACTGTCTGCTACCATTTTGGCTCTCCTCGTGACTTTCCTTCGATGATTTGGCTTAATGCCCAGTTGGTTGCCACGCGTCACTCTCGGATTGGACCCTAGACATGATATAAGCATGTGATTTTAGAAGTTGTCAAGGGCAGTTTTGATCCACACCGCTCTACCTCCTGCAATCCACCACTAACTGCCACATACCTCTCAATCTATACCATGGTTTCGATTGTGGAACCACTCAAGGATGTTAACGTTAGAGCATTTTTTGTCCCCGCAATGAAGTGTGGTCGTCGATCATGTTGCAATCTGTGATCTAGGTAACACTACCATTTTAGCAACCCTACTAAAGTTTTCTTAGTCTTCCAGTTTTATACTTCCTCTAACCCCATTTAGCAATGGTGCCAATTCGGAACTTCGGGACTTCGGCAGTCCGATCCATTGGAAATTTCAGCCTATGCTGAGTTGAAAAACCCACGTATAGTGGTAGGGCTAGAAGTGAAGTAGCATCCTGACGTCACTTTGGGACTTCGGCGCTCCGACGTTTGAGATTTTCTGGATGTAAAGTACAGAAATCTCCCAAAGTGGTACGGGCCCAAAGTGACATGTCTCGGAAGGAGAGTGACATATGTCACTTGAAATTGAGCAGATGATGTGCCCAAAGTTGCTCAAAAATAATTCCATGTGTTGCAACAAATGAATGCCATGTGTCAGTGCCAGATGGATGACACATGTCTCTGACAGATGAGCGCCATGCATATGAACTAATGAGTGTCAAGTTTCTTCGACACTTCAGGCTTCGGGAGTTTTTTCAAGTAGATTTTCTATAACTCTCGGAGTAGTATAGGCCCAGAGTGATGTGGTGGCCTAAAATGAATGCCATGTGTCCTCAACGGATAAGTGTCAAGTTTCCTCGGTGGATGAATTCCATGTGCCCCCTGCACTTCAGGGTTCAGGTCTTCGACGCTTTGATGCTCCTGTACTTTGTGGGCTCTTTCTTGATGTTAAAACCAACATGATTTCAACACTTTGAATCCACGAAAACCATCGATCTGAGTGGCCTATTGGATCTCCACCGTTGCAATTTTAATCTATATGTTCCTACAATATGAGCCTGAAATTGACATCTTTTGAATTGCTTCTTTTTCCCGCAGAATCTTACTATGCAAATAAAGGACTTGGTGGACCCATATGTCTCCGACGCACATGAAAGGCTTGGTGGGGCATGTTGCATGCTCAATTAGCAGCAAACATGATGACAAGTATTTCAAACCAAATCACAATATGTGTTTACCCTTAAAGAAAATTGAAAAACTATGTGCAAAGAATCAGTCAAGGAAAACAATAAGGAAAAGCAAGTCATTGAACAAATGGGAAACTGACTTGACAAACTTTAAGAGGAAATATTTCATGAATGCATAGGGAAATGAGAGAGGAGAGGTAGGGGTACATACCTAGGTTACAAAACTCATTAAAAAATAATATAGTTTGTAAATGTATATCAACCTTAACCATTACACCCATAATTCTTCCTTCTATTCAGCAACAATCAGGGACGAAGCTCACTCTCCTCCTCCCATAGGAATTTTGGCAGACTATTTTGCTATCCACCAAGCAAGGGAGGTTGTTGTGATTTCTCTCTCAATCACTCCATATTTTTTCAGCATATTTATCAGCTTGATTAGAAAAACATTTCCAAACATTTTCGGTACCCATAAACAAATTTGTTTTTCAATTCTATTTAGAACTAGAGGGTTGCACATGCTCTCCCTTTTCATAAAATGGTCACCAAACCCATTCATCTTGTTTTCTAAAAATGGTCACCAAACCCATTCATCTTGCTTAGACATTCCCATAGGTTAATAGGCATACACACTTCCCTAGCACAACCATGATATTTTGAACTTTCTCATGTCATTTCACTTCTTCCATGAGGTTGATTCTCAACCCTCATGACTTCTTTTATTTTACAAAGAGGGATTACCCCGGTAGGAATTGTTTCGGTTATAACAGGTCAAGTAGGGTGATCTCACCTACTCCAATAAGGCCTCTAGACATGGAGGATTTTTCTCACAATTCAAAATCCTTCATGTAATCAACACGTTTAATTAACATAGGCTTCATAAGTCCACTTTTTAGGCAATTCCTGCCACCTATTTAGTCCATTTTCCTTCTGGATTCAAGTACTTCTTAAAACAGGTTTATGCCATTTGCATACAATTTTTATTATTAGTTCCCTTTGACATAATCCCACTTTTGTAGGACAGGCTATCAATACTCCAAAATAAATGATAGGCTTCTTCTGCCACAGTCTAGAATGATTCAATCTCATTGGGTAAAATATCAATCGAATTTTAATATTCATCCTTCTCCTTAAGGAACTTATGCAGAGAATTTTCATACGACAGTAATACTCTCAACAGGATCATCTTAGCCTTGGTAAAATAGTCTTATGACTATTCTCTGGCCCATCTAGGCCTGTGTTTGAATCATTCTCTTTGTTGTCCCTTGGTTATAGAAGTAAGCAAAGATCAAGGAAGAAAAGGAAAAATGTGAACTACGCAGAAGACACAGTGATTGTTACTAGATCGAAGTGAGAAAAAGAGCAGAAAATATGGAGCGAAGTAAAGGGAAGCAAGTCATTGGATGAGGATATCAAGGATGACAGATCAATAAGAAAGAAGGATCCTAGACAACTCAGCAAGAGGAAAAATCCACCATTGGATGCTTTGGAGCTCCA
Source organism: Picea sitchensis (assembly GCA_010110895.2). Taxonomy (NCBI): domain Eukaryota; kingdom Viridiplantae; phylum Streptophyta; class Pinopsida; order Pinales; family Pinaceae; genus Picea; species Picea sitchensis. The sequence continues at coordinate 120,855 of SNQJ01S0024194.1, read as the reverse complement.
CGCGAGAAGGAAGGAAAGACATGATGGCGAAGCCCTGAAAACGCAGGTGAAGTTGACCTAGGGTTTCAGTACCTAGGATTTTGACACCTATGTTTTGGCCTAAGGATGTCGGTGAGTGATTGTAATGTATAAATAGAGGTCAAGATGACTTGGGCTGGGTTTTTTTCGTTTTTTTTACTATTGTTGGTGTTATGATTGTTGTTTTGTGATCGAGTGAGTAACATTGTGTGAGAGAGAAGTGTTGAGTATGAGAGTCTTCTATATTGTAAGATCTTCAGCTAGGTGCGAAGATCAACCCTACAACTGGGTGCTTAGGGAGGGGAGAGATATAGAGGAGAAGAAATAATATCTATTAGCTGATATCACATACAACAATTGTATGCTTCACCTTAATGCATTATAAAGCATAGTTTTGTGGACGTAGCCCTAGAGAGAGGGTGAACCATGTATATCTTGTCTTGTGTGTGTGATTAATGATATGCTATTTTGCCTTTGATATACTATTATTGCATTACTGTGTTAGATCTGATAGATGTGTGTAATACATCTAAGCTGATAAGTGATATATGCATGTTGTATTGTTCTAGTTTTGGATCCACTTGAGATTTCCCTTGGTTGTAGACATCTTTGTCCTGCAACCCCCCCCATAGCTGCTTTAGGTGATACTGCATCTACTTCTCAAGTGTAGCCGAAAGGGATAGTAGTTAGAGCTTGTTGGTGCACTCTTGGAGATGAACCCTGGGTCTGCCCTTGTGCCAACACTCTTCTAGATAGGGTAGGGCATGGTTCCCTCTCACTTGAAGTTTTCTAAGAAATAAAAATAACCACTTGACTCTTTCGTGAGCCCAAGCATGCCAAGTGTTGTTTCTCGGTTTGATACCACTCTGTAACACACCTGACCCCTCAAGTAACTTTTTAAGGGATGGGGCATAAAGCTTTCACTTTTCTCAATCATCTCGAATCCTCTTCCTGAGATCTCCATCACCTTCTACTCGTCAAGAGATTTCCAATGACTGTTACCATGCTCAAATATGAGCTCTGAATTGTAATTTATGCCCTTATGAAGCTCTTCAGGCATCATTGGTCAAAGGCCATGTGTCACCCACGTGGGTTCACCTCATTCGTACCATCCCACTTGAAATGGACTTGACCAAGGATGTCATTCTTTAGCAATGGCATGGCCACTGGAGGGGTGTTTATAGGGAATGTTTCTCATGCCTTCATGATTACCGGGCATTTGTCCCTTCTCCCTTCCCATCCATGTCTGAAACACTCTTGGATTCCTTAAGTCCCAGAGTTCCCTAACACTCTTTCATCTATGGTGGAGATCAATCCACCCTTATATCTAATGGTTGAGATTTTCCCTCATTCAATGAATAGGATTAATGGGTTTCAGGGCTTCAATGTTGAATGCCCTTTTCTCTACTCGCATATCCTATGGAGTCCTAAAACCTCATAATCCTACCATGTGGCTCTGGCCTTCTTCGAGGTTCCTCATCGTGTTATTATGAACGCACCCCCAAAATTCCCAATGTATCGAGCTCCTACCACGTAGCTCCGGCCTTCGACCCTATTGGAGCATATGTTCTAACAACCTAAGCCCCACGGAGTTTCAAAATCCTGAACTCTCAGGGTCCCATTATCCATTAGGTCAAGCAACTATACACTAGGGGGTGACATGTGGAAAAATATGGAGATGACACATGGCCCTATCAAAGGGAGACATGTGACACATTACAATTGGCATATAAGTTCTATAAAAATAACGAATCAAGGTGACACATGGCTTGTCGAACATGGGTCTATGTCACTCTAGGTGACGTAAACATACCATGTCACTCTGAAATCACAACCTCCAGGAGCCTCCATCCTCTCATACCTGTAAAATAACATGGATCTCTGAAGCCCAAACTCTCGCCAGCAACCTCAAAATACACTTTTATCCCATGGCCGAGATAGGTCCACGTAGATCCATAGATCTATATCCTCCCTTGTTTCATGAATTCGACATTCGAGGGTATGGCTATTTAGTTTCCTTTTTACTACTGGAGTGGTCAACGTCAGACTGACCACGGTCTAGATCCAACGATCAAGAGAGATCTCAAAGCATCCTCAAATCGATGGTCCTCGTCGCTTTGTGAATTCAGCGTTTAGGGGTTTGGTTGTTTAGTTTCTATTTTACTCCTAGAGTGGTCAACGCTGGAATAACCACGGTCTAGATCCCACGGTCCATAGATATCTCAAAGATTACTTGGATCAACAGTCCTCGTTGCTTCACAACTTTGACGTTTGGGGGGTTGGTTATTTAGTTTCCTTTTTACTCCCAGAGTTGATCAATGTTGAATGACCACGACATCAATCCAATCGTCAAGGGAGATTCTGAATATCCTTAGATCTACGATTCGCATTACTTCACGCAACATAATTTGATTAGTGTTTAATGATGAGACATATCCCACAGTCATAATTAAGGAAACTGCCAGATGTCGATCAACCTCTCTGGTAATTGTACCAGCAGGTTGCCTTCATTTTTTTTTGCATGTGGTAAAGTTATAACATCCTGGAGCTTTGGACTCCCATAGTCCCAAAGCCAAGATAACTTGTATCCTTTCAGTCCTAGCGAAGGGTTCCAAGGTCCTGGTCATATGGATTTTCTGACAGGTTTCGGGGCTACACACTCAACTCTTAGCCATGATTTGGTTAAGGTCATGGGAATTATCCCTCAGTCACATAGAAAAATGATTTGAGTGAGGCTCCCTCCATCCAGAGATCTCAAATTTAGTATCATGCAAAGGTAAATTCGATGGGTTGACAAGACTGAAGCATTCCAGTGAAGTCTATCCCGACTCTTATATTACAAAATCAATCCTTGGGAAAATTCTAATAGAACACAGAAACCATACTATTATTCCTAATTACATTTGAAGACCCATGTCTAATAGTTATCTTTCTTCTAAGAAGAGGAAAACATAAACCATTCAAATGCATGGGTTCATAGAAGAAAAATAATTATTACTAATATTAATCCTACAATGCAAATTTTAGTCATAGACACAAAAATCCAATCACTCATTTCAATTCTAGTACACATGGTATATGAAATATTTTTCTATTGCAGTTGATCACTGACCAACTGATTGTGGTTGTTTCCTTTCCACCCAACTGTAGGCTCATAGGAATTCATTCTTAGCACTCTAGCCACCCCCATTCCAAGCCATGATATCACTAGGGAAATTTTGAAATTTCTCAGAGATCCTTTCTCTATCATAACCTCTTTGAGGTTTATCAGATGCTCCCTCAACATCAAGCTCGCAACCTTATTTTGAAGTCATGTTTTCTGCAAACTCTCATAGATCCTTTCTCTTTTTCTCTCCTTTTAACCAAAACAACTTAATCCTTCAATTCTTCTTCATAACCCCAGAACCTTGCGCATACTCCTATTTTTTCTATGCATATCCAGGTCACACACCCCTATGTGGGAATGGTATTCTTATTGTCTACCTTTGTGTCTATTCTCTCATGCCTTTTTCCTCCATAGGAAGGTTTTGGACATGTCCTCTTCCTTCTGTCAGAAGGAACTCGAGTCAGTCTAGGCCTGCAGGAAACTGCACTCTATGGTACTTTGGGCTGACAGTTTTCTATCTCCTCATCCATAACCTCCATGTTTCCATTCATTAAGGTAGTTGATTTTTCAACCATCGGTCCTTTTCTCATTAACTGATTTTTCCTTGGGATCCGGATGAGGCTTATTATTTTAACAAAGATAATTTGGGGTCATTTTTTATATAATGAACCCTCTCTACAGTTTCCTCGCTCTTTCCTCTAGTGATATCATGGCTAGTACTTCAAGGCTTCACCCCCGCAGTCAGTTATTGGAAATATAAACAATAATACATTTACGTTGTTCGCATGCCATAGTATGGTGATAATAATTGATGATTAATTACAATATGGGGGAAACAAGGGTATTACATTTTGTATCTTTTACACAACAACCACTTTTATGTTTTCAAATGAAAATCTAAATATGTAGATATGTGTAAAATTATCTAATACAACTTCATAAACTTGAATCACTCAAATTGCAGGTGTGTTAATACCTGGGTGTGCATTTTTTTAAGCCTGGCGTGAATTTTGTACAAATGCAAAAATTACAATTTAAAAGAAAAACATGTATTTTTCTCATTCAAGTATTCCACTTTAGTCTTTCTAGAGCATCATACATATGGATATGTTTGTTTGTTTATTTAATTAGTATTCAGTCATATAAATTTTTATTCTTTGATGATTTCTACAAGTCTTTGCAATGGAAATATAACTAACAAATAACCTATGTGTGATGTGGTTGTACAATCTCCTACCTCATTGAGCTCATGGATGTAAGTAGTTAGTACTCATTTTCCCATTTTATTTAGTTTGTGTGCACATTTTCCAAAGATTCATGTATATTTCAATGCCTTACTAAATTTTGGGCACAAAACACCCTAGCATACAATCTTTAGGGTTTAGAACAAATACACATTCCTCTAACATGTAACTTGTAAATTACCAACACCATACATGGATTTTTCTTTCTAGGGTGTGTATTTTTCATCATGCCATGTTTTCATGCATTTTTATGCATTATTCCCTTTATGCATTTTTTGGCATTACAACAAAACTTTTAACATTTATGAAGAATAGAGGGTTTTTGGTTTCAAAATGCAAAACTAAAGTATGAATAGATGTAAAATGATAAAACCCAAACTACACAATTTGAACCACTCAATTTGGGCATCATATGATTCTTAGGTGTGCATTTTATAGTAAGATGGTTTTACCGTCCATTTTACAAAAAGTCTTGAATATTGGTTCAAGGTAGAATTCCTTAGTCATTTTAAAATGCACTCTAGATGATATATATAGATTTAGAATGTTATTAAATTATCCCCAAAAATTATATCACTAAATTTGTATCTATATAGAAGCATGGGTGTGCATTTCCATTTGGTCTCTTTCTATTGTTTTCGTCTCTCAATTTACAAGGTAGATTTTGCCTCTTTTATGTTTGCAAATGAAAATATAAATATATAGACATGTGTAAATTTATCTAACACACCCTCAAAAACTTGAATCACTCAAATTGGAGGTGTCTTAAGACCTAGGCATGCATTTTTGTGAATCCTGGTGTCTATTCCTGCACAAGGGTAGAATTTACAGTTTAAAATCAAAACATGTTTTTCTTTAGTGTGAGTGTGCATTTTTAGATGTGGGGGATCTAACAAGATTGAATTAGGATTTTATGCAACAATGGAAACCCTGATCCTAATCGACAATTTCATCTACATATGGCACAACCTCTTTGATTTTTCAATATAACACATCTAACTTCTCCATGTGTTTAATTTCATCATAAGCATGTATTTCAGTGTACAACATCAATTTGATTTGTTTTACTTTATTATCCCTCTGTGAGAAATCCACACCATATTCCAATGGCATGTTCCCACCTATCTGTCACATGCCAGACTAACCTTCAACACTATAGCATCGCCACTCTAATGGACTTTGACCACCCTGGCATCGCAACTCAAATCGACATTGTGTACCCTCACATAACCACTCTAACATAATTTTCCCACCATAGAATCGACACTCCAATATATTTAGCATGAGATATAGTTGGAGCACCGACGTATTGTACCCTTTGGACCATCACGGCTCCAACAAATGAGGCCCGCCATAAGGTCACTATTTAGATGGCATGCACATCAATTTTTCGACAGCCTTTATGCACATTATCGTCACAGTAACACCTGATGCCATATGTATTGTGAAGACCACTCAGTTTATAAAATATTCTTAAAAATTACATGTGGCATCCCCTTGCATCGAACAAACAACAACTATATACTCATCATTGTTGCCGAACAAACAACAACTATATACTCATCATTGTTGCAATGTTCCTTTGCGAAAAACAATTTCTTGATTAAATCTCTCCATAGTTGCCATGTGGAATTTTTTTACATCAGATGTTCGACCTACAGATAGGGCCATTGATAGTGTAACAAAATTACTTTGACAAAATGATGAAATTGGGTTCGTTGAAAGGCAAATGTGTGCTCATTAGAAGGGTGTCATAACATCGTCGAAATTGTGCCAAATGTACTAGTGAAACCCTAACCATGGATTGAGATGAGAAAAATTCAAATGTCCATGCATGACCAGAGAAAGCCTCCAACATCCATCTGTTTTACTTTCCCATGCACACAATATTGATTTGTTGTAGGCCCAAGGAGGAGTGAAGGTTTTGAGGTCTTCCAAAACTATGGCAATGAGGAAAAGTTGTGAGAGGAGGAGAAACAATGGTTTTTCAATGGTGCAAGTAGGTTTTATAGCGAAGATCGTTGTAGAAAATAACGACGATAGCTATGAGTGGAACAACAAGAGAGGGGATGCACCTTCTGACGGGTCGTGCACATTCGATATTTTTAGTGGGATGTAATGGAAAACTAAGAGGATATTGAGGGACCCCAACTGGTGAGAGAGTGGCATTTGTCTTTGAGATCAAATGGTTGATAGAGAGGAAATTTCACAAATCTAAAGTGAATAGAGAATTGCAGAGCTTGTCATTCACCATCGATGAAGGAATGGATAGGAGATTTTTCAATGATGAGTGTGATTCCGGTTTGATCATCTGTTGTGGTGTTTTAGAAACAAATAATATTCTATATGTGTCATAAATCTGTGTTAGAAATTATCTACTACTTGTAGAATTTTAAAATTATGTTTGTTTCTTAATTTTTATAAAATGGCTATAATCAATCTGATAGGTGAAAGTTGGGTAGCTTCTTGCAGTAATTTTATTTCCACAAATATCCTCAAGAGGTAGTTTCTTGTGTAGAACTTGGTCAAATTTATAGTATAAAAAGGATCTTGGTGAGTGATGTATGAGCGACACAGATATGCACCAAGCGACTTGAAGGAGAAAGAGAAAGCATGAGGATAGGCATTGGAGAAAACTGCACACGAAGAGATATATCTTATGTCATGAAAGTGAATCAATTGAAGGTCTAGACAATATGTGAGAAGAAATCAAACAAATGACAGCCCCACATCAAGAATTTGTACATCGTGACAAGGAGACGACGGTAAAGCTTCACACTCTGGGAAATATAATCTTGATTGGGGAATTGTTTTATAAGATAATGGTATATAAGATATATTTTGTTTTCGTTTGTGGTTTTTGTGTTGTAAGAATGCTCGGACTTTTGGAAATTTGTCACATTTTTTTCGAGTTTCTCATTATGTATTTGAAATATCCCCATAGTGATTGGTTGTAAGTGTGCATGAATAATTGAGGAGGAGGATGACAACATGGGGAAAAATTCATTGGCCTAGAAGAGTTCATTCATATAAATAATAAAGGTGTGGTAATTTTGGTACATGGTGACTGGTTGAAGCATGGTGTCATGGAAATTGATGTAGTTGTTGCAATCAAAGTGAGAGAAGGAATTTTGTAAGGTTGTAGCACTGATCAAGAATCCATTAATGATATTGTGGAAATATTTGACCATGGTAAATCAAATTTGTTTTTGAATTTATTTGGAGTTTGTGAAGAGAAACATGTTGAGCCTAGTCAAACTCAGTATGTGGATTCTTTCTTAGACTGACTAATCTAACAATTGCTTGTTTGGAAACTCCAAAGAAGTACACATAATTGTTTTGGAATCATAAGAATTTTTATTGATCCTAGATAACTCAATATGAAATGTATCATTTTTGTTAGAATTAGCTACTTTGACAAATCATAGGAAAATCCAAGACAATGAACTAACAATGACATTCAAGGTCCAAAGTTCAAAGATGCAAATGAAGATTCCAAACATGTGAACAATTGAAAGAAGGAAGATGATATTATCTCTTTTTTATGTTTTATAATCATGTATGAAATTAATACAATGGAGAGTTTAGCCCAAGGGAAGTAGGTGACAATGGCAGTCATGCAAAAGTTGTGGAAGTGAAATAATTATGTACAAACAGGTAAATTATATGAGTCATTCTGAATAAAACAGACCTTACCATATGGTAATGTGAGTCACACATTGTATTAGAGAAATTCTATGATTTCATGTTTTTACTTGATGTATTGGTCCTTGAAATATTTGAGCTTGTATGTATGTAATGCATGTACATGTATCTATGAAACATGTACAAGACATATTGTTGTAAGACCCAAATAGGCATGCATGCCCCTTTGTCATGTGTCCCTTATGATTTCTAGTGTAGAAACCTCTATTATAGAGTTCTTTAACATTTGTAGGATTTGTACGTATGCTTTATGAGTCGACCATGTTGGTTGTGGACTATGGGAGGTGTGTATAAACCATGATTTTTACATTCAGGGGGAGTTCATTAAGAGTTTTAATGAACCATTTACATGAAGGACATCCTACTAGACCAACAATTGTAGTGGTTAGGTACCCATGCATTTTGGTGGATGGTTGTGGACTTTGATAGTTTTCTTATGCATGATCAAGGTACGAAGAGAAAGTACCAGGTTGGACCAGATATAAAWTTTTTTGATCAGGAGGTGCTTTGATTCAGAGGAATTGGTGATGATGAAGACTTGACCCAATGAAGGTAAATACAAGTAGTCATTAAGGGGGAGTGTTGGAATATATAACTCCTTATTTTCTTAAGTATGATCATATTTTTTTTWATTGTTATTATTAGTCATGATTGGGTATATTTTATCTTTACATAGAGTTTGTTTCATAGTKTATAGGAGGTTGTTAGGACTAGTTGGATTTCAGAGATTCTCTCCAACTAGATGCTTCCTATATTATTGTGAGGTAGAGATATTTTCTCAACTGGTAGATCAAGGTAGTTTTTCTATATTGAGACAATGATTTATGTATTTATATGTACTCTATTTACATTGTTTAATAGATATCTCATTGTTTTTGTGTAATAATAATGTCTACTCTCCCATTTCCTTTTAGGCATTCCCATGTCTATTGGAATCCATTGGGTTCTTTGTAACTTGTTTTAATTGTAGAAATTGATATTAAGTGAGATTTTTTCCAATCCTTTTAATTTTTTTCTATCAATGTAATGCCCCATATTTTGACCTTAGGTAGTTAGAACATTGTTGTTTACTAATCTTAATAATTCAAAGTTTAGCATTTGTTTGGAGTCAGTTAGACATGGTTAGACATGGTTAGACATTGAGATGTGTACCTCTAGACCTATTTGTATGTTACATGATATATTCTCATGACAAAGATAGTTATTTGATTATTTGAACAT
>SNQJ01S0024194.1:46282-111551 GCA_010110895.2 Picea sitchensis | reverse complement strand
AAATCTTCTCCTAAAGCCATTATGTAGGTTCTCATTCTCACTTTCCAGAAGGCAAATTTTGTTCCATTGAACAGAGGGGCCTTATTGGTTGAATTTCCTTCATGGCTTGACATGTTTAAGCTCTAAGACCTACCCTTAGATAAAAGGGGCCTGCTCTGATACCAATTGTTGGAAAACTGAGAGGGGGGGTGAATCATTTGTTACCATGCTTAAACAATTATGCTTATTTTAAACTCTTCAGAAAGTACTCAATGAAAATCACAATAATGCAGGGAAATAAGTAATAGCACTTTCAGCATCAGTCACACATATGAGATACATAGAGACATATATTTCCTGAGGAAACCCATAGAGGGTAAAAACCTCTTCTTATTTATATGATAAGTAATATTTACATTCTTTACATTATCATACATATGAGCACCAACTCATAATGAGGCTGCAACCTCTGTTTTGCAAGCTGCTACTTGTTGAGAGCATCAACTCTCTAGTTTCTCTAGCACCAACTAGAAGGAAGCACCAAATCCTTGGTTTCTCTAGCACCCACTAGAAGGAAGCACCCACTCCCTAAGCGTTCCAGCACAAACTGGATGGAAGCACCAAATTCCAGTCACACAGGCACCAACCTGTATAACAAAGAACAAGAGTTCTCCCTTGCACCACCCTGCCACCCTAGTTTCTTTGGCTACAACCAAATGGAAGCTACAACTCCCTTTGTTCAAGCACCCACTTGAACTTATGAGGACAACAGTCCTCCCTAGCACCTCCCTACCACCCTAAAATATAAATCTTTGCTATTATGACTTATTACAATGATATAAAGTTCTTCAATGGCTTACCGGACTCATCATTGTTCTACTACACTGCACTGCTATATCTGCATCAGTGTCTTCTGCACCCTCCTTGCACCTTCTATTCTTTTGCCTTTTATGCTCTCTACGCCATGTCCCTTCAATGCACCATTCCCCTTCTCTGCATTTCTGGTGTTGCGCTCTGCCTCCTTCTTCACACCTCAATCACACTCAACAACAACAACACATTTCTACTTTTTTCAGCATTCTTATCGTCTCTATGTACTTTTTGTGCATGCAATATTATTCTTTCTCTTACATCCTCTCCGCTCCCAATGTCCTCCACATTGGGGTGTTTTCTTCACTTCACTCTTCCACATCTATCCCATCTCCTGTGTGCCACATTGTATATTTTTGTTCTGCATCTCTTGCTCATTGTGAGTGCTCTGCCTGATCATCATGGTATCTCTTTAGTTTCTCTAGCAGTTTTCCTCACGCATCCATCATCACTGGGTGTTATATCGAGATTCCTCAGCTTCTCTCATAGTTGAGACTCTTCGTCTTCTCTGTCATAGACGAGCTCATCCTCTGGCAGAAACCATCATTTGTTTCTAGCAGTTACACTGTGAAGTGCAATAGTGGCCCTCCAATCTTATTCAAATTCATATGCATTGTTGAATTGATTTCATTGAATCTTGCGTTCATTTCTCCATTTCGCACTTCATCATTTCGGCAATCCTGTTGTGTGGCATCTCGACTCTCTAAGTTGCAATCTTAGAAACTCTGAAAAAGGATCTTGTCGCTTCAATATTTTCTCTACAGCTCTTCGACCATGTGACTACGAGAGGTGACCGAGTACTTATCCATATAGTGCTCTCATGATTTCTCTTTATGGAACTTCGGCGTTCCTGTGGCGAAGTGTTCTTGATGCTCCATGTCCCAGTATCCGAAGCTCTGAAATGGAGCTTGGTTGCACTAGCTTCGATCATTTCTTCATTTCGCATTTCGGCCTTTCGCAATTCTTGCGATGAAGAGTCTCGTCACTTGACTCTTCCAACTCCCAGTATCCGAAGCTCCGAAATGGAGTCGGATCAATGATCAACACCCTAGATGATTCGATGGTCCAGAACTCTTCGTGATTTCACACATCGTGATTTTGGCATTCTTGACATGAGAGTTCTTGAAAAATCCACCTCCCAGTCTGTGAAACTCTGAAATGGAGTCAGCTCAACTTTTCGGCTTTTCTCACTTAGCAACTTCAGGATTCCTATTTTGAGAGTCCTTGACATCTCCAACTCTCGGTATCCGAACCTCCGGTATGGAGTCTTTGACATTTTGCGATTTCGCATTTCCCAACTTTGGGACTCCTATAGTAAGAGCTCTTGACATCCCCAACTCCCGGTATCTGAAATCGTCCTCCTTCTTCTGGGATTTCTATGTTTCACATTTCATGATTCCGGGACTCCTGATGATGAAGAGTCTTGACTCCTCCAACTCCCAGTACTCAAAATTGTCCTCCTTATTCTGATATTTCGGCATTTCACATTTTGCAATTCTAGGACTCCTAATGATGAAGAGTCTTGACTCTTCCAACTCCCGGTATCTAAAACTCCGAAATGGAGTTATTTCCCAGTCTGTGAAATTCTTCGTTTATGTGCCTATTTCGGGATTCCGAATTTTGCAACTCTGGGACTCCTAATTTCCCGGTATCCAAAACTCCAAAATGGAGTTTATGCTTCTAATATTTCCATGCCATTATCCCTACGTTGTTGATCTTCCTTGCCTGCCTGTTTTCCATCAAATGAACAAACACACTCTTGCACTCTGCGTGCACCATTGCACTTTCTCTTCTGAGCTTATGTTTTGCCATCACTGCATACTTTGATCTTGCAATCAATGACAAGCACACTTGCCTAAAAACATGCCAACATACTTCACATGTGGTGGCACAAATATTGGTGGATTATTCCCAAATAAAAAGAGATTTGGGTATGTCTATTATTGTTGGGTTGGATAATACATGGAATTTTTGGAATCTGACTGTCTACTACCAATAATTTCATTTTTTTGTGAATATATATCTTCATAACTGGATCAGAAAAAACATGATAATGAAACTTCATGTTGTCCACTTTTATTTTATCATAATTTTGAATTCACTTTCTCTTATAGTGTTGGTTATGAATTTGATGTTGATGAAGATGTTCCTGAGAAAACCCTAATACCATATGTCAAAACCCTAATCAGATATTCATGCGAACGAAATCATGTAGTACCTTGCTTGTATGGATATATATTCATGATCTAGATAATAAAATGTGGCTCCCACACTATAAGTCGCAACAAACATATCAATTCACATGACAACGAACTCCACAGGGGTTCGATTGGAAGGAACACAAGGTCGACAAGAATATATTGGTGCAAATTTCCTTCTCCCTCACACAAATGTGCAAACAACATGATGAAGCTGACTAAGACAGAGTTACGAGATTACGAATAAAGAAAGTGTGATTTCACTTCTCTTGGTATTCACTGTTATTTCTTGAGAAAGATGTAAAATTTATGGTGTTTTATTGTGATCAATATGAATCCATAATGGATCAATTTGGAAGCTTGGTTGTTGTCATAAAAAAAAAATAGTTTATGTGTCAATCATCGGATCAGCGAATTGGTATAAATGTTTTTATTTGGCCATTTGTTGGGACAAGACTTTTGGGACCAGTTTTGGGAATTTTTCAATGCATGCAGAAGAAGGAAAATGAGTTAGCGCATTTGTAGGACCAGAATGTGAAAAGGAAGGAAGATAGTTGTAATTCGTTAGGAATTGTGTTCTATTGAAAAGGGATAAGCCTTAATGTAATAATATAAATATGTAAGGGTTAGGATAGAGAAGTGATTGGGAATGTAATGTAGTCGAGAGTGAATGAGAGTAAGAAGAGCTAAGTATGCATTGTATGCATGAATGTAAGAGTGAAGAGAGATAATAATGTATGAGTGTGGTGTGCATATTTTGTAAGAGATGATTATGAATAATATAAGAATTCATAGTTGTGGACATAGCCCATCTTGGGTGAACCATGTTAAATCTTGGTGTATATGTGTTATGATGTATTATGATGTGTTTATTGTTTTGTTTACTATGCATATAATGTATGGTTAATATTAATATCTTATGATTCTTCACACATTAAAAATGGTATAATGAACTAATGATAAGTGTAATGGTTATGATGAATTCCTCCCATCCCTTCATGACTATGGAAACTTGGTTCCTACAGTCCACATAGATACCTCAAGTGAGACTTCACCTGCTTGCAAGTGATGCTAAAAGGGTCGATATATTAGGGTTTTATTGGTGAATTAATGTTGAACCTCATGTCTTCCCACTATGCATCAACAAATGGTTCTTTTGTTGGGACCAGGATATGTAACTAAGGGKAATGCATAGGCATTTTGATTTCCCTAGTAGCTAGGTGCCCTTACGCACATCGGGGAACTAGGGGATGACTAGGGGATGGTTTGAGTGTATGGAGAAGATGCATGTGGGGAAGATTGAATAAGGAACAAATGGACTGATAATGTTGACAGAAAAAGAATGTGTGAGAAAAGAAGAGATTGGAGTATTGCATAGTGGAAAAAGATTTTGGTATAGGAGGAAGAGGATTGTGGATGATAGAGAAGAGAAGCACAATGAGGTTGAGGAAAGAGACACTAATGTAGTACTCCAGATCGAAGGAATACCCTACAGAAAGGAAAAGGAAAAGGATCGTTAGCTCAGTCTAGTAGAATGAGATCCATTACATCCCACTCAGACCATACTTTGTGTCGAACCCACAACCCCGTGTGCGTCTTCGAGATCTAAATTTTTTTCATGATCACTTGTAGTTAGTGAAGGAAGCAAGGATAGCAGTAAATGTAGTTAGAGAAGTGGAAGTAGTGCAATAACCTAGAATTAGTTGGTGACACCGACGAAGAATACTACAGAGTATACAATGGCAGGGGTAGACCCCACTTTGAGAATGCATGTCTTTCATGGAGAAAGGAGAGAAGATACATAACAACACTTGTTTGTCTGTGAAGCAATATCGACAATGAAGAATGCCTAATATGATGATGCCAAAATTGTGAAGTTGGTGAATACACTCAAAGACCGTGCATTACTCTGGTATATGAAATATCATTCCAATGTGCCTATGGGACAAGCTAGAGTGTTGGTAGACATAAGGAAAGCCTTGTTAAAATAATTCCAGAAACTGAAATATGAGTCGCAATGTATTACAGAACTGAAAGAGATAAAGAAACTGTAGAATGAACCAGTATGGGATTTTGATCAAAGATTCAAGATATTGATGGATCAATTGAACTTCAAGATTCCAGATGAGTAGGATAGGGAATGGTTCATTGTGGGATTGTTACCACACATAAAATTCTCATTGATGCGACAGAATATTACGTTGTAGTATAAAGCACTAGAAATCGCCATGAAATGGGAAGCATCCCATGTACGATGAAATGGTGGTAGGAGCTTGCTAAAGGGAAAGAAAAGAACAAAGAATTCTGATGTACCACATGAAAAAATGAAGTTCATCATAAGAACGAGTGTCCATATTTTAGAGAATATATAGCTATAGGAGCCCTGAATCCCTTGGCACCAGGAGGAGAATATATTATGAGATATGAAGAATAATGGGTCATCACACGACTACTTGTCCTTTGATGAAAAAGTATTATAGCACTGCCAAAAAAATATTTTGTAATTTTGGGAAGTTCGTGGGATGTGACGAAAAGGAATGTTGTGCACTCAATCTCGTGAGAGAATGCACAGTAGATGCATACAGAGTTCAAGGAGAAGAAGGACTGAAAGGATGGGTACCACAATATAATACTCAGAGATGCTACAATCAAGGAGGAAGAGGAGAATTCATAGGTCAGGGAAGAGGAGGAATTGACAGAGGAAGAGGACTGATTATATGTTATAACTATAACCATATTGAGAATTTAGCATGAGATTCTTAGGATCTTTGTACAATGCACATATTGTAGATAGCTAGATCATGTGATGGAAGATTATTTGCGGTTGATTGTGAAGTGGTAGGAAAAGAGGAACCATAATGTTTATATGATAGAAACGAAAGAGTGTGGTGATCAACCAAGGGTAGCAATAGTTACGAACAAAGGAGAGAGAACAGGAGTTGATGCGATAGAATAAGGAACTCAGACTGACCAATGGGTCGAGAAGGCAGCAGAACCTCCTCCGACATTTGATCCTAAAAAAGAGAGAGACACTTATAAGAAATCAAGGAATAAATTGTTAGAAACATAATGGGTAGCATTGACATACCAACCTATGTATGATAGGCCACTTGTGTATGACATGCCTCTAGCCTATGACCACTCAATGAAAGAAAGGACAATTGAGAAGGAAAGCACTATGAAAAGTTTCTTAAAGAGTTATTTAGAACTAATGAAGGATGAAACTGCATTGAATTCATTGTGAGGGATGATCAACCAATGCATGCAATATAAAGAAGCACCTAACACACTTGACGCAGTTAACCAAGTATAGTGGAAGAAAAGGACGAATAGGGAATTTTGACTTAATGCACAGGTAGGAGATTATGAAATGGATAATATCATCTTGGATCTGGAATATGTTGTGAACATCATTCTGAAGCAGACATGGAAAATGATGGGAAAATCAAAGTTGATCTGGTCACCAATTCAATTGAGACTAGTAAATCAGTGCAAGATTGTCCTGATTAGAAGACTAGCAGGGGTGAATGTTAACATCAATGGAGTGTGAAACACAACATATTTTGAATTAATCAAGATAGTAGATGTTAGTAAGCCTTATCCATATTTTCTTGGAATCGATTGGGATTTTGATAACCAAACTATTATTGATTTGAAAAAGAGACAATTTATATTTGAAGTAGCAAACTTGAGAGTTACTATGCCATTGAATCCCATGGAAGGAAGACAATATATGGAGCCAGCAAAGGGAAAATAAATCGATAACCTTTACAGTATGACCACACAGATGGATGACTATATTAATCTTACTATTGAAGGTGTACTCATTTGGTGAAGTATTAGTTCTTGCGCATCAAATTCAGAAGAAGGCTTGGAACATTGAAAACAATGATTACATGAGGTATATACAAGAAAATCTGCTCGTATTACCCACACATTGAACTGGATTGGAGTTGAGGTATGTGATCCTCTAAAGTATGATGTATACCGTTTTTTAAATTAATTTCAATTACATATACCAAATCAACATAGATTTCTAGATTTGGAAATCACAATGAAAGCGACTCTTGCAAGATGATGGGATGCGCATAAGGATGTAAGAAATAATTCGAAACAATGTAGAAGGATGTTACAGGTTAGGTTTGGAATGGAAAATGAATATTTTATGCAGAAGTACATTGGATTGAGTTGTCCTATAGATCATCTTACATAGTGCACTGCAACATGGAGCTCAGTACCTAAGTGAGAATGGATGCACTTGTTAGTACACACCTTGGATACGATATCGAATAACAAGTACTTAGAACTAGAAGTACACAGAGGAACTACAGATTGGAAAGACTTGATTCAAAACTTTAAGATAAATTTCAAGTTTGAATACAATACCCCTTCAGTAGACATAGCTCTGCATATTATCAAGAACAATATCTTTACACCAGAAGATTCAAAGATACTAGTATATTTATGTAGTGTGCCTAGATATTTTGTGATTGTTCAAGAGATTTTTAAATGCTATAATGTGGTTGGAGAAGAATAGGAGGTTCAAGACTAGAGGAATTTGCAAATACAAGAAATCAAAGGAGAGTGTGCAGTAGAGGGTCTTGAACTTGAGTTTGGAAAGTATGCAAAGCCATTGAAAATGTGAAAAGTGAATATTGGTACGAATAATAACCCCAAGTTTGCAAACATTGGAGATTACTGGAATGAGGAAACTGTCGAGAAGATTATTGATTTACTGTGCGAATACCAAGACCTTTTTTTTACTACATTCTCAATGATGAAAGGGATTTCTCGGGAACTAGGGGAGATGAGGATTCCTTTGAAGTCGAATGCCAATCCAGTGAAGTATAGGCCATACCAATTGAACCCAATTTATAAGCAAGAAGTGAAAGTATAAATAGATAGAATGTTGGAAGCTGGGATTATTAAACCGGTCACAGAGTCATAATGGATCATCCTGATGGTGATTCAGGACAAGAAGACAGGTGGAATCAAAATTTGTGTGGATCTACGGAAATTGAATGATGCTTTCTTAGATGACCCATTTCCTACACCATTTACATATGAAGTTTTGGAAAATGTAGGAGGACATGAAGCTTACTCATTTACGATGGATTCTAAGGATATCACCAGATTAATATTGTGAAAGAATATAAGAATAAGACAACATTTACAATAGAATGAGGATGTTATCAGTATACAGTCATGGCTTTTGGATTGAAAAATTTGCTAGTAGTTTTTTCCCGAGTTGTCATCGTAAATTTTAAAGAATTTATTCATAAGTTCCTGGAAGTATATTTGGATTATTGGACAGTGTTCATTTTTTTGAAAGACCATGATGAAAATCTATGCTTGATGTTGGATAGATGTAGACAGTTCCATATTTATTTGAACTTGAAGAAGTGCATTTCCTGCACACCATTTGGTATCTTGTTGGGTCATGTAGTATGTAAACGAGGACTTTTGGAAGATCCTTCGAACATTGTTATTATTGTTTATTTTCCACCACCTAAGTCAATGCAACAATTACAGGAAACATTGGGTCATACGGGGTACTACATAAATTTTATTAACATGCAGATCACAACCCTGTTGGAAAAATTGTTGAAGAAGGAGGTCAAGATTCAATGGAACGAGCAATGTCAACAAAGTTTGGATACCTTGAAGTAGAATCTAGTTACCACACCGATTTTAGTATTTCCATATTGGAAGAAGGAATTCCATGTCCACATAGATGCATCATCTATAACATTAGGCACAGTTCTAGCTCAAACATAGGAAGGAGGTTTGGACCATACCATTATGTTTTACAACAAAAAGTTGTCAACTACTAAACATAATTACACTAGTACAGAGCGTGAAGGATTGGCAATGGCTTATGCACTACATAAGTTTAGGCATTATCTGCTAGGATCACAATTTAAGATGTACATAAATCATTCTGCATTGAAATACTTATTCAATAACCCAGTGTTGGGGGGGAAGATATGAAAATGGATAATACTATTTCAGGAGTATGAATTTGAAATGATTATGAAACAGGGGGAATTGAACTCAGGACCTAATCATTTGTCATGCATACAAACAAGGGAAGCTGCAGGAAATTTGGATGATAGTATTCCAAACACACACTTGTTTGTAGCACATACGGTCGATGATTTATTCACATATAATGTCCAGTTCCTGAGAACATGAGTATGCCCACCCAAATTTACAATTGTGCAAAAGAAACAGTTAGTAGTAAGGGCAACATATTATCATCTTATACAGGGAATTTGTACAATTTAGGCACAGATGGAATTATTTGGTGATGTGTATTGGACAATGAAAGACCTATGATATTATCATAGACACATGAAGGAGTTGTGGGAGGCCACTATGTAGGGAAAGTGACGGCTAAAAATATTTTGCGCATAGGACTTTGGTGGCCCACCCTTCATAAGGATGGTAAGTAATTCTATCAGACCTATGATGTCTATCAGAGAGTTGGAAAGCCATCCAAAATAGACGACATGCATTTAGTATCGTAAGTTACGTTGTAGGATTTTGATAAATGGGAAGTTGATTTTGTTGGATCGATCAACCCACTAGAAAGAAGCTTAAGAGAAAGATATATAATCACTATGACATATTATTTGACCTGATGGGATGAAGCAAAACCTTTCAAATATTTCAGTTCTGAAACTATTGCACAATTTCTCTTTGAGAATGTTGTTATGAGGTTTGGATGTCTAAGAATTCTTATGAGTGATTAGGGGACCCATTTCTTGAATAGAACAATTTCTTCTTTGACAAAATAATTTCAGATTCACCACTAGAAGAGCACACCTTATCATCCTTAGATGAATGGAATAGTGGAAGTGTTTAACAAGATCTTGCAGTATGCACTGACAAATATATGTAATGTAAATCGATACGAATGGGATTAGAGTATTCATGCAGTATTATGGGCATATCGGACTACATATAAGAAGATGACAGGACAGACACCATTCCAATTAGTATATGACCAGGAAGCAGTTATTCCCATGTAATTCATTGTGCTAAGTATGTGCATCGTTGCGCTGATAAAGCTTATAGATTCTGGCACAGTAGAGAAAATATCGTCACATTTAGTGGAACTAGAGGAAGATCGATTCGTTGTAGGATTTCATCAGAAATTTCAGAAAGTGCATGAGAAGGCATGTCATGGAAGACATATAAAACAGAAGAATTTCCAAATGGGAGACTTAGTTTTACTCTATGACAGTAAACTTTTGCAGCACCCTGGAAAGTTCCAAATGCATTAGTTGGGTTTGTATGTGATAAGATTTGCGACAGAGGAAGGTGTTGTTCAGTTAGAAAAATTGAATGGGGAAAGCATGGAAGGGATCGTAAATGGTAGTCAGTTAAACCTATATAGGGACATCCATGCTTCTGAGCACACAATATTTGTACCATAGTATTTGTATTATATTGTATTATAAAAAAAAAACACAAAATAAATAAAAGAGATTGACACAATCCACAATAAACATTTGATGAGACAAGAGAATTGAAGTTGTCAATTAGGCATTATTAAAAGAGTCAAAGATGAATAATAAAATGTTGCGGAAAGGAAGGAGAATGGAACTACGTGCAAAAATTTGGATTGAAGAACCAAGATAAAGAACTATTTAGAGGACAAGAAAATGCATTAAATAGAAAACATCAAGGAAAGATAACGAGAATGTGTAGTCATAAATGAAAAGCGATGATGAAGATCTTGATAGGATGGAAAATATATACCATGATCCATTGAAATATATGAATTAATGTAGAATATGGATGAAATTGAATGTGAATACAATTGGATGGGATTGCAAATTTGGGTGTGAAGAGGTATGAAACAACTGGAAGAAAGCTAGAAAAGAAGACGAAGGATAATGAGAAAGGGTTATTTTTGTGTAAGCATTTGTAGAGAATAGAGAGACAAAGAATACCCAAAGCTTATAGAGCATAGAGTTGAGTGTTTTTTTGATAGAGCCGTAGTACAATATTTCATGGAACCACCAAAGGTAGGAGATTCAACATCATGCATGAATAAGTCACACAATAAGTAGACATCAGCACTGATGCAGGAAGAAACATCGAGAGAAGATACATAGGATCCGATAAACTTTCCTAGAGCATATATACCTCCTAGAAATCCTATAGAAAAGAAATTCAGGCTACAGAAAGAGGTGAATTATGACTTGGTTACACTAGTGATTCCGCATGGGATCACTTTTGAGGGATATATGTTGGGAATATTTGGAAACCTGATATTTTCATACCATGACCTTTCATATTTTAATACTTTTCCATAGTTAGTGCCATATAATTACCTGCGAACATCATTCAAACCGGATTCACTTATAATCATAGTCGATCCCCAAGAATGGGCCATAAGACTGCAGAGAACAGGAATACTGAACCTGGTGCAAATATCGCATTTTGTTAGAAGCATAGAGATCAAAATCTTCATCAAGTTATTGTTAAGTTTTGTCCACAGAGGATTTATATGGTTGGATAGCGTAGTGTCGATTGACACACAATTTATTGCATGGATTACATGATTTCCATTAGTAGGGGACGACTCTCTACCATTGTTCATGGAAAAGACACATGAAAAATCCTTATCATAAAGAAAGAAGGAAAAATATGGCACATTCAGAGGAGCGCGCGGACTAGACATTGCAAGAATCAATGATGATACTATAATATTTGTGACACAAGTGTTGGCCTATAAGTTACTTAGGAAATGTTGCAAAGATCAAATACTAGCAAAAGTCATAGCAGCATTAGAGAAGTGCGCAAAAAGAGTGATGATGAATTGGTCAGCATTTCTCGTGAATCTGTTTTTAACTGACTAGAGGGAGGCACGAGAGAAAGGAACAAAGTTTCATTATGTGTGGTTATTAATTTTGATAGAATTGGTTGCATGGGGGGAATAAGAAGAGATGAATTTCTTAGAGGGTATGTAGAAACCATACTTTGAAGTAAGGTATGTTTTGTTTTGGCATACTAGGTGTTAGTCACCATTAAAATTTTATGTGAAATCAAGATTTCAGGAATTAGCCAAGCACTAAATTGGTTTGAAAGCCTGAAAAACTAGGTAAGGGGCTAAATTTGGCAAGAGGAGGTTAAATCTAGCAGGGGCGCTAAGGTGATTGGACCCAATACATCGCATACCGCGAGATCTACAGATCGACGGTCAAGGATCATTTCAGGGGGAGAAACTACACGGAGCATAATTTCATAAAGTAGGCCAAAATCCAAACTGTGGTTTTCAGTCAAGGCTATGTGGCTCCACCAGGTGCATTTCAGGGTGAAAAGTGGGTTTTCCCAAACCACTTCCTCATGCCCCCAAAATTTTGAAAAGGTATAAAAGGGCATCGGTTATTTATTTTATTACTATTTTTTGAACAATTGGACCATTTGAAACTTGGCACGATCACCCTCGTTCAACTGCAGCTCGACAGTACACCAATTGCATGCCATTTTCGGTCACTTTCGGGTATTTTTCATCGCAACCATGGATCCTATTGTAAATTTAGTAACAGAACAAGACCCTGTGGTGAAAGAAGCCCTAATTGACCTAGATTCAGACGTCTTTGATACCAAAATCACCATTTCACCCATCTCTGTGTCCAGAAGAAACATGTCTGACAATGTAGCAAGGAGTATGTCATTCCTTGAAGTAGTCCAGACCACCATAGTCCCTTACGTTGTCGAAATGGATCTTCCTTTTCCCAAGTTCATAGGTTGGATCGTCGAATAGTATCTGCATGAAGAAAATGTTGTCGTGAATAAACAAGGATATAAGGTCATGTGTAGGGTAGAGATTCTGTCAATTCAAGATTCCCCGGTATATCAAAGTCTTTCAATGCAATGTTTGAACCTTTCAATGAATAAAAAATAATTAGGGTATACAAAGAGTGTCCATGAGAAGTCTGAGATTTGTTTTTATAGACAATTTTCAACCCAGAACATCTTTAAGAGATTTTGTCTTTGCCAATGAATGTGAGTGTAATGGTTACTGAATTCCAATGGGTCAATTCCCTGTTGAGTCAAATTTTAGGTCTAGATAATGATAAATATGTGGTAGAGGTCATGCTTGGTTTCCTTTTGACCTTTTTTCAGTCATATTCTGGCCTGCCAGTCTACATTAGTTTAGATCAATTCATAGTTGATAATATCCATAAACAACTAGTGAATTTTTCGCTCTCTAAGGAATTTTAGATATTACACCTATTTGTTGAAGATTTTCCTAGAAACCAATACGAGAGAATTTCTTGAAGCATCATTCATATCCATTGAATGTAAGAGGATTACATTTCTCATATTCATCAACAAAGTCATGTCCAAGGTTTACAGTTTGATTTTCAACATTAGCCTACCTAGATTTTTGGATGACATGAGGAGCTATCTGCAGCCAAATCCAGAAAACAGATTGGGGGACTGGGTATTATTCATGCATTCAACAATAATTTGGGTTTATGGTTTTCATGAATCCCCCTATCTATTGCCTATCTTTATGACCCCCAGATTCTTTTCCCTTGAATTCATTAGGAAAATAATTATATCTGAGACAGATCATTTCTTAAAGTTGCTCAAAGCATGCAATCTCAAGTTCCCTTTTATCATTGGCCCTTTCATTGTTAAAGCTAGATCTTGTTTACCTCAGATTCAAGAAAATCTCCAAGAGTTTGGATTTTCACAACTACAGGGGAGAATATATGATCCACACCAAATCATATCCAAGAGAACATTTATGAACAAACATGCCCCTTATGAGAATGAAAATGTTGAGAGTTTTGATAAGCTGGAAAACCTAGAATTTTGTGATTATATAGAGGTAGCTCTGCAACAAAGTCAAACACGTCAAGTGGAGACAACCCTAGAAAGAAGTCAAACAAAACAAGCTCCTTAGAAACTGATAGTCAAATTTCCTAAGATGAGTGTTTATAGCAAGAGAAGTGGTTCAAAGGCCCTGGGCACCAATGATCAACAGATTGCTCCTAAGAAGATGAAGATTTCACAGTCTCCATAGAAAGTGGATTTAGAGGAGGAAGAACCCAGAGAACAAGTAAATCTGGACATGGTGGAAAGTGGTACTAGCATTGCAGAGGTTGAAAAGGAAAGAAAGCTCCAAAGTTAAGGAAGCTCAAGAACTTTTAGCAGCAAGAAACATATCTTTGATAAAACATTTGGGGCATCTTAACAATCTAAGGAATATTTGGAAAAATGGTATGATGAGAAGGGAAACATAACCCTGATGAGGGATTTAGTCCCTAAGGTGGAAAATATTTCTCTGCACAAATATTCTCTGTTCACAGTAAGAGATGTTGAGAAGAGGACCTTTAATATTTCAATCCCAGATGAGGACAAGGTATCTGAGATAAAGATAAGGTATGACAACATCAATGCTCTAGATAAAGTCAAATTCCATAAGAATACCAGTGATATGTTGTATTATGATTACCTGAGTTTAAGCCTGAAGAATTCAAAGTTGTCATCTTATGTGATGAAATTGGAAGGGTAGTTGAGACAAGAAAAAGCATCTAGCAGAGCTTGGAAGACTCAAGTCAAGAGATTGGAATATGAAGGCCCTCAAGGGGTGAAGTCCTCATTGAATGAAAAATACAAATTGATCCAAAATTTAAAGACGAAACTGAAAATGTCTTCCAAAGAGCATTGACAAACAACAGAATTAGTTTCTCTAGAATAGGAAAATGAAACACTTCGTCAATATGCATTAGACTACAAGGCTAGGGCATTGCAACTGGAACGAGAAAAGCTAAAGTGGTCACAGGAACAAACAAATTTTTTAAACAAAGTTGTAGTTGTACCTCCTAATACAGAGGTTGGATCAAACACTGAAGGACTTGTCCAGGCTATGTCACAAGTTAGCCTAAAAGAACGACAAATCAAAGGCCTAAAGGGAAGCATAGAGAAATTGAATATGAGATTAAAAGGCAAAGTCTTGTTGTAGGGAGCCAAGAATATCATCTAGGACTCTATAGTTGTTAAAGCTACCAAGTTTAGAGTGTATTTAAACTTCATCAATGATAAAGATAGCATAGCCATCACAGCCAGAAGTAGGTGCACTGTTGTAAATGAGACTTTAGCAAAGAAGCCATCAGAATGGGCCCAAAATGCCATAAATCTAATTAACTCCATTCCTAATGCAGAAATTTAGACTATTGGAATTAAAGACAAGACTACATTTATTATATGGGCTAGGAGGGATATTGCCAAATATAAACTATTGAAATCATTCCAGATCAAGGCAACACATATGAAGCAAAGTGTGCAAGAATTTAAGGATTTTTTTGAGGAATTGTTTATCAAAGGTCTCCCACCATTTTGGGATGTCAAGGAAAAATTGTATGATCAGGAAGAATACAATGCTCACCTCACTCAGTGCAGAATGGATAACTCCAAGTTTGAAACCCTGGAGGAAAATTTGATAGGAGCTACCGTGGTTGAGCATCTGATTACAGACTTTGAGATTCTGAATCAATTCAAAGCAGTTAAAATTAGACTGTCAGTCACAACATATTCTTCTTGCATTGACCTGTAGATCCTGATCAAAGAAATGATAGATTATGATATCCCTTCTGACTTGCAGTGGAAGGAGATAGTACGACTGGGTAAGACAAAGTGCAGTTTTCAAGGTTCGAGTAGATGATGTCCAGGAGTCACTGAAGATGGCAGATCACATGGAATACCAGAGTAGAGCAAGTGGAGAGGAAAGAAAATGAAACACCAGAGGAATCAAAAGTTGGATTGTGAAATGTTGTTCCTCCTAATTATTGTAATCAATTTCAAATCAAAATAGACATTTGTAATTATTGTAAATAGTTTCAGAAACTGAAACGTTTCATTTCAATTATTGTAAATGGTTTCAAACTGAAGGAACTTAACTTGTATAAATATTAGGAGTTCCTAATGTATTAGTGTTGGTACAAGTGCAAGTGCATGATTGTAGCTATTCAGAACTTGAATGGAGACGAGATAGAAAATTTTCTAAAGAAATTGTTTGAATTACACATGAAGAATCTTGATTTCCTTGAAAAAGATTCTAATGGTGGTGATCTGAGAGGTTTGTCTCCTTCTTAAATTGTCTTATTTCCCTATATGCTTAATTCCATTTCACTATCCTTACTGATACGTTGGATAGTTAAAGGCCCAAGATTCATCTTGTGATGCTCTAAATTTGAACCAATTTAAGTGTATTGGTTTTCTTCTGACCTTCAATGCAGAATTAATTCCTTAATGCTTTCTGGGATATGTTTTGTATTTTCCTTTCTTCTTTCCTCACATATGGAATTAAATTTATAACTCATATTCATCGCCTTGTTTATCCTTTATCCTATGGATATTTCTATAGACTAGACAATTCTTCTATTCATTTTAGAGTTTGACTCCATATCCCTAAGTGTCCCTCCCCTTCCTTGCCAGTGAAATCATAAAAAACCCTTTCAAAGAAACAGAACCTAGCCATCGACTTGTTAAAGAAAAATTACCTGTTAGATACTAAGTGACAAGAGAGAGTCCTTTATGAACTGATTAGGCTAGTACCCATCTCTAAAGAGTTGGTTTTGTGGATTTACCTCTATCATTTTGTTTATCAGTGAACAAATTTATGGAGTGAAATTGTGCTTTTGGTGTGTGTCATTGTTGGGGATTGAAAGTGAGACTAGACAATTCTTCTA
Organism: Picea sitchensis; assembly: GCA_010110895.2. Classification (NCBI taxonomy): domain Eukaryota; kingdom Viridiplantae; phylum Streptophyta; class Pinopsida; order Pinales; family Pinaceae; genus Picea; species Picea sitchensis. Next base: position 94,783 of record SNQJ01S0024194.1, on the reverse strand, counting down.
TTCATTTTAGAAGTTTGACTCCATATCCCTAAGTGTCCCTCCCCTTACTTTCCAACAAAATTATAAAAAAAAACCCCAACACAACAAAACCTAGCCATCGATATTCAAAGAAATACCAAGTGACAGGAGAGAGCCCTCTTTGAGCTAAGAAGGCTAGTACCCATCTCTAAAGTTGGTTTGTAGGTTACCTCTATCATTTGTTTTATCAGCCGAACAAATTTATAGAGTGTTAACTTTCTGGTGTCATTGTCAGGGATCGAAAGTGAAATCTTCCCTTGGAAAAGAACGACTTAAAGCTTCATATTTAATTCCTGAGGGTGATAGTGAATCAAAAACCTTATTGGATGAGACTAAATCTACCCTAGTGACTCCATTATAAAGAGACCAATAGCATAAATTAGTTTGAGCTATAAATATTAGCTCCCAAGAGAATTCATACCAGGAATAATCCAGACCCAGAAGCAGTAATACATGTGTCTGACTATGAGAAAATTGTACACTAAAGAAAAGAAAAGACAATAATCCCAATTGTGTATCTAGAAAAATATATATCCTTTCCCAAATATGGAGTGACAAGCATTGAAGACCTTGATTTTGATGTGAAATTTGAGAAAACTCTATTCAGAACTAAATCTGAGTCTTGTTTGAATGAGATCATCTTTGATGAGAAGAGGTTCCAAGATTTAATTTTAGTTGTCTCTACTAAACCTCTTGTGATTGCTAATCAGAACCAACATCCACTTCAAGTTCTTATTGTAGCCATGGAAGCTAGGTTTTCCCCTCTTGTTCTACCTGCTCAGTTACATGATCTGCCCCAGGAATATAATTGGAGGATTAAGTTCTATTATGTTGAAGGAAATGTCTCAACCCAAAAACACTTCGACTGGTTCATTGATTTTATAGACCTAGAAGAATTAGATTTTGAAGATGCAAAAATGAGGGTGTTCACACAAAGTCTTGCAGGAGAAGTCTGAAAATGGTTCAGAGATCTCCCAGTAGCAAGTATCCAAAATTTTGAAGCCTTTGAAACAAGTTTTCTGGAAAATTGGGGTGACAAGAAAAAACCCCTTCAGTTGTTAACCCAATATAACAACATGAGAAGGTCACCTAATGAAACAGTACAAGATTTTTCAGCTAGATTTATAAAAGTTTACAACTCAATTCCTACTAAAGTAAAACCTCCTCCTAAAGATCCTCAACTTAGATATGTTAATTCATTAGAAAGTGATTTTGCTTTTTTGTTGAGGGAAAGAAGATATGCTTAACTAGAAAATATGATGAGTGATGCAATAGAAGTTGAAGTAAATCTAATGGCTTCAGGAAAGATCAAATGTAATTCTGACAGAGACATAAACAAAGTTCAAGATAAGGCACAACCTTCAACCTCGCAGTCATCAGAAGAGAGGTTTGAACTAATGATGAATACCATGGAGAAACCTTAGGAGAAGATTTCTTTAGATAATAACCCTAAAAATAGAGAACAAGATGATGTTCCACCCGAAAACCCAAGGAGACCAGTGGTCCCACAAATCAGACAAAGGGATCAAAGGAACCAAGGTGATCAACAAATAAGACCTATGTTTAAAAATAATGATGTAAATGAAAATTTTGATGGAACTTTTGAAGACAACATGCATTGTTGTTGTTGGTCCTACGGTATGCACCTGACTATTAAAGGGAAAAGCTAGGCCACCTATCAATTTAGAATGATTGTTTCCTTTAATTTTTTTTTGGTTGGGAAGAGGGTTATTATATCAAGACAAAAGAAATTTTGGGTTGGTAGAATGATATGGATGAGGGTCCTCCTTGGCTGGTGGCACAATAATGACAGACCATTGAAATAATAGAAAACAAAGGGAAACAACAGACTAATCGATGAATAATCCGCTACAAGAAGTTCAATACTTAAAATATCATTTCAAGACATTAAACATGTATCAAAAACACAATTACTCCCACAGGTTGCAATAAAAACAAATATTCACCAAAGCATTAGTTGTTTGATAGGTTCCATATCATTAAAAATAAGTTATACAATATCTTAAAGGAAATGAAATGTACATTGCACAAATAAAAAATTGTATTCAAGATAAGAATAAAAACACATGAATATTTGAACAAAACACTATCATCAAGAGTATGTTCACCAGGTAGAGATATTTAATCCATGCATAGAATGGGTCCAACCAGTCTGATGTAGTTCTATGCTTTCCCCAAAAATCTGACCCTCAAAACATTCAAAGACCCCCTATTTAATAGAGTTGCATAGATTCTCGTCCTTAGGGGATTGAGACCTAATTTTAGGTAATTGTTTGTAGAACAAATTATTAACTTCACTAAGACATTGGACTTTATCAGCAAGAGTGGTTCTTATCACACACAGAAGACCACTCTTGTCTCTAATCTAAGAAAATACTGGAATTAATCAACTAAAAACTACTATTGTATCTAAGACAAAACTGATGCATGCATTGCACGAATTAATATTGGCAGAAAAAGACTTAGAGTGGCAGAAAAGAGATCTNAGAAGACCACTCTTGTCTCTAATCTAAGAAAATACTGGAATTAATCAACTAAAAACTACTATTGTATCTAAGACAAAACTGATGCATGCATTGCACGAATTAATATTGGCAGAAAAAGACTTAGAGTGGCAGAAAAGAGATCTTTGTTGAGTAATGGAATGCCTGCGAACTGTTGGAGGCCACTGGAGACAACTGGTTGCATGAGCAGATTCTACTGAAGTGTTATGGAACTAATCTGCGTTGACCCGGACACCCCCCCCCGGCCTCCCCACCCCATCCCCCGTTAAAGGTAAAATGTTTGGGGGGGTTTGGTATGTGATAAAGACCGTTTTTATTGAGAGGTGTTCCACTGTCGATGGATACTAGCATGGGGCTTATTGGAGGACAAATGTTGGTTGGTGAGAGGAGTGAGAGTAGTGAGTGTGATGAGTGGAGGTGACATGGAGGTGACACGATAACCTGATGCCATTTAAGCACATGATTGTGGGAGTTGTTTAGGGTGGTTTGGTTCCACAGCTCCTTTGGTCCTGCAATCCCCCACAAGATGCCACATACCCTTCCAACAATACGGTGGTTCCAATTGNGTGGAGGTGACACGATAACCTGATGCCATTTAAGCACATGATTGTGGGAGTTGTTTAGGGTGGTTTGGTTCCACAGCTCTTTTGGTCCTGCAATCCCCCACAAGATGCCACATACCCTTCCAACAATACGGTGGTTCCAATTGTAGGACCAATTGGAACCAATCCCCAAAATAAATTGTGGTCGTCGGTCTGATTACAATCTCTGATCTGGGTGACATTTACCTGCTACAGGGATCAACGGTTCATGTTGATTTGATGTTCTGCTTGGAAATATCCCAGAGGAAAATCTCCAAAGTGAAAGATCTGCCTCTGGATCTGGATGGTCCAGATTTACTTCGGGACTTTGGGAGTTCATTTCTTACTCATCTCTGCTCGTTTCCTCCCAGAGTGACGTGGTGGTTTGATGTCACATATATGAAGAGGGAGATCTGTAATTACGTGTCCTGATTGATGGACAGTCCATATTCACTTTGGAAGTTTAGGTTGTGGGAGTTTCAAATGTTGTGCTTGGAAATATCCCGAAGGAAAATCATCGAAGTGAATGATCTTCCTCCACGTGTCCTTATTGATGGATGGTCCAGATTCACTTCGGTTGTTCAAGCTTTGGGACTTAGGGAGTTTATGAATGTTATTCTTGGGAAACTAACGGAGTGAAAATGTTGCGAAGTGAAACATCTAATGTTGCATGTCCCCGCTGATGGATGTTCTAGATTCACTTCAGGTCTTCGGGTGTTCAAGCTTTGGGAGTCATCTCTTGATGTTAAACCCCACGCAATTTCGACACTTCGAATGCATGAAAACCATCGATTTGATTGGCCTGATGGATCTCCACCGTCGAAATTTAACCTGTCGATTCCAACAATATGAGCCTAAAATTTACCTCTCTGGATTGTTGTGTCATGTGCACGGGAATTTTCTATGCATATAAAAGTCTTGGTCGACCTGTTGTGAGCTCAATCAATGGAAAACATGATGACAAGCATTCTGAACTAAATATGACATGTAGTTATCCTTAAAGAATCAATAGAAATAGAAATGTGCGAAGACTCAATAAAGAAAGAAACAAATAAGAACCAAGTCACTCAGTAATGGGAAACTGACTTAACCAACCAGAAGAGGAAAAATCGATGAAGGCATAGGGAAAAGAGAGAGGAAAGGCAGGGGTGCAAACCTAGGTTACAACAGTTGTGATGGTGATGAAACATAGGTGTTTTTTACTAAAGAATAACATGACCAGTTCATGGATACAAATGAAGTCTTCATGCAAGAGAATGATGAAAGGTTTTCAGTGGAAAAGGAATATTACTAGATAGGGTTACAGAATGCAATCATGCAATTCCAGAAACAATATAATATTCGAAACAAAAAGGTGCCTGCAAATCCTCCAAAGGGAAATCCTACCAAAGAATATCAAAATAATGCACCTTCTTCAAGTCATCCTAAGAAGGACTATTTTTTAAAAGATGTTGTGGAGAAAGGAAATAAGAAAGAAGAACCTCCAAAGAAAGTACCTGAAACAAGAAAGGAGATAGTCATCAAAGAGGTAGAGAATACCTCTTCTTCCTTTAATTTTGAAAGCGAGATGGCCAAAATTAAAATCTTGGTTCCATTCAATGAGATGATAAAGAATAGTGATTATAGAAATCATATCATCAAGATGATCATCCTGCCATCTTGTTTGGCCCACGTGTGGAGAAAAGTAGTGATGTTGATGAGGTGCCCCCTTTCTATGTTAGTCTAAAGATTCATGATATGACTCTACACAATGTTAAGTTGGATTCAAGAGCATCCCACAATCTGATGCCCAAGGTAGTCATGGACCAATTGGGCCTGGACAATACAAGGCCTTACAAAGATATTTTCTCCTTTGATTCAAGGAAGGTGAAGTGTTTGGGACTAATCAAATATCTGGTGGTATCTTTGTCTCAAATTCCAGCAAAAAATATGGTCATGTATGTGGTGGTTGTCGATATCCCTCCTAAGTTTGGGATGTTGTTGTCTAGGTCATGGGCTACAAATTTGAAAGGGACTTTGCAAATGGATATGTCATATGTCACTATTCCTGTTTTTGGTCAATATAGGAGGTTGTACAGGGAAGTATTGATCAAATACATGGTCAGTAACAAATCCCAGCTAGACAACCATCCCATTTATTCTGTGGAAATTGAGATTGGTTCTTCTATTTTCTTTAATGATTTGAGTTTTGAATATGAGGTGCCAAAGAATGATATGGCTATTAAAGACAAACCTGATCAGCAATCTGAGAATATTTCATAACATCAAGATAGTTCAGAGAATGAGATGTGGAACATGAGATTTGATGGAGCTATCAACAGAGAAGGAGAAGGAGCTAGTGTTTGGATTAACCCCCCAAGACTGGCCACACAACTTTGTTCTTACAATATTTATTTTGAATGCACAAATAATATGGCTGAATATGAGGAATTAGTATTAGGATTGAATACTTTGAAAGAAAAGGGTGCTAAGAGGATAGTTGTGCATGGAGATGTTGAGTTGATCATAAATTAGGTGAAGGGAATATATCAAGCAAATAGCCCTAGATTAAGAATATATAGGAATATAGTGTTTAACCTTCTTGAATAATTCTCAGAATATAGTCTCTCAGTGATTCCAATGGGTCAGAATCAAATTGTTGATGCTCTAGCTACTTCATCCTCAGTTTTCAAGATTCCAATTTTTCCTAGCAGAGGATATGAGATTGAGATCAAGCACAGACCAATAGTTCCTGATAATATTAAGTACTGGAAAGTTTTTGAAAATGACAAACAAATAGAAAGTTTCTTGAAGATGGAGGGTGAATTTGAAAATTTGAATATTGATGAGGAATATTGTTGTGAAAAATAATATGCAGTTGTGTTTGCAAATGATGGCTATTCCAAGAATCATATTGTTGGTAAGAATATAATCTAGCTAAAAAATAACATCATTCCCAAAGGCCTGGTCCCATTAGAAAAAATCTTTGACAACAATTATGTGGCCAGGAGTCCTAAAATTATTGTAAATGATGGAGATGTTGAGGATTGCAACATTGGGACTCAAGAAGATCCCAAGATCATCAATTTGTCCAAGACACTTAGCCTAGAGGTCAAGCAAAGATATATTAATTTGATGAAATAATTCCCGGATGTTTTTTCCTGTAGTTATGAAGATATGAAAGTTTATGATACCAAGGTGATTCAACAAGTGATTCCAATAAAAGAGGATCATAAAAATTTCAAACATAAATTAATAAGAATTAATCCTCTAATGATGCCCTTGATCGAAAAGGAGATAAAAAAGTTGTTTGAAGCTAAGATCATAGTATCTCTGAGATTTTCTAAGTGGGTGGAAAATCAAGTACCTATCAGAAAGAAGTGTGGAGAGATCCCTCTTTGAGATGATCAAGCTAGTACCTAGCTCTAAAGTTGGTTTGTAGGTTACCTAGGTCATTTTTTTTAATCAGCCGAACAAATTTACAGAGTGATAACACCAGGCACAAGAACAGACAGATGGAAAATAACATCACCTTTTATGTCTACATGAAGGAGACAATCTAGAAATGCATTGAGGATACACCATGCATTCAACTGTAGATAGTGGAAGCATATAAATATATAGCATGATTTAAGGTAGGACCGCACCATATGTATGTTCAAGCAAAGAGGGATTTGTCTCAACAATGGTTTCCAACACACTACAGGTTGACAGAACAAGACATCAATCATATTGTAAATGACTAGGAAGATGAGTGGAAAACACCATAGATAGAAACATCACACAAGGGGACAAAAGAAATAGAAAAGGATCAAGAAGAACAATAACAATAACAAGGAGAACCAATGAATGGTGAAGGTGACACATAGGAAATAGCACCTCCCATTGGAGAAAAGAGCATCTGAAGGAGTGATCAACACACAAGCATAAGAAGAGGAAATCCTTCAAGGAAGTAGTGATCCAAGACTTGATGGAGGATAACTTAGATAAAATTTGATATCAAGTGAAGGAAGTAATGAAAGAATCATTTATGTGAGCTACACAAAAGGAGGAGGATATTCACTCGAATATGTAGGCACAGATAGCCACACTGTGTCAGATTTTGGATTCCACCCAGATAGCATCAGTCATACTAGGAGAAGAATAACAAAATGATAGTACAACCAATATGACAGAGTCAAAAGCGATAGAATCAAAACAACCATCAACTTCACCATAGCACGGGATAATGATTATATTAGCAAGGGATATAGAGTTCCCCACCATAGAGATGCAAGAGCATGCAAAGGTATTAAGTCATATTTACATACTGTTATCAAAGTTGTCAATAAATGTGTTCCATGACTTGTAGTCAAGTTTAACACAGGAAACTCAATTGCATGTGAAGTCGACTACGATGGAGTTGGATAAAGTGAATAAGGACAATGCAACACTACACGCTGAATATAGTAGACTAGTTCAAGAGAGGGATGAGGTGGCATAGAGACAAGCAATATTGCATCAAGAAATAAATAAAGTACATAGAAATATACTAGAAGTGTACATGGAAGTATATGCCCCATTCGAAGAGAAAGTGATGAATATTAGTGAATCCATTCAGGGATTCCACATGAATATTGTTGAATTGGAATATCACACTACAAGAAGTACTCCACCAGAAGAAAGAGAGAAAAGGGACAAAATAGTCATGACCACCGTGGAGAGAATTAATATTTTGGATGAAGAATGTGAGAAGTTGTATGAAGAAAGCACAAAAGTATGGACTCGGTTGTTGGAGGATGCAGAGCTACAAACATCAGACGAGAGGTTATAGACTGCATAGGAGAAGGTGCAGAAGATCAAAGACACAATGTGTACTCTGCCACCTCTAGAGTGAATGGAATCCATAGTGGAGAAAAGGCATCCACACCAAGAGATAAACCCAATCAGATTTGAACAATAGACTTTAGTGAAAAATATCAAGCCATTGCAGGAGGAAGTGTTTAGGGTGATATAAGAACTTACAGTAGTTAAAGGCATGGTAAAACAAGTAGTGCAAGATAGTGCAGAGAAGATGAAGAAACCTATTACTACACAAATGGCAAACAATATTGTAGTGCAATAAGCGCAAGCAAAGGAGAAGATCACAAATGCAAAAGAGACTTTTGAGAAGCTCATTGTGACATTGAAGGGAGCACAATAGAAGGCCTGAGTGGCTCGGAACAAGCCACAAGTGAGTGTTGGGGTCTTGTTGGAATAGGACGTTTGGGACCAGTTTTTGGAATTGCACAACACACGCAAAAGAAGCAAAAACAGTTAGTGAATTTGGGGGACTAGTGCATGCAAAGGAAGGAAGACAGTTGTAAGTCGTTAGGAATTTTGGTCTATTAGAAAGGGTTAAGCCCTATTGTAATAGTATAAATATGTAAGGGTTGGGATAGAGAAGTGACTAAGAATGTAATGTATTCAAGAGTGGATGAGAGTAATAAGAGATAAGTATGCATTGTATGCGTGAATGTAAGAGTGAAGAGAGATAAGAGAACGGAAAGGGAATAATGTATGAGCACAGTGTGCATATTTTGTAAGATATTATTATGAATAATATAAGAAGTCGGTCATTGTGTATGCATCCCATCTTGTGTGAACCACATTAAATCTCAATGTATCTATGTTATGATGTGTTATGATGTGTTTATTGTTATGTTTACTATTCATATAATGTATGGTTAATATTAATATATGATTATTCTGCGCACATGATAAATGGCATAATGAACTATTAATAAGTGTAATGGTTATGATGAATGCCTCTAATCCCTTCATAACTGTGGAAACATGGTTCCGATAGTCCCCATAGATACCTCAAGTGAGACTTCACTTGCTTGCGGGTGATGCTGAAAGGGTCGATATCTTAGGGTTTTGTTGGTGAATTCATGTTGAACCTCAGGTCTTCCCACTATGCACCAACACCATTTCATTGGTTGTTCTTGGTTTTATTACATAACATCGAAGGTCAAATGTTAAAAAGAGTAAATTGTAGGAACCTAGAATCCATGCAAATGATATTCAATTTAATTAGTTGACAAAACTCCATCAATGGTATTCTATTGAATATTTAGTTTTGGGATTATGAAAACATATTTAATACAGTGACCAAGAGAGGTATTATAATATGTTTGGCTATATGGTGATCAAGGTAAATTGAAACATCAAATTCTCACCATTGAAAAATGGTAGGACTTTCCAACGAGCGATTAGAAGACCTGAATAATTTCCAAATCACCATGCATTTATTATGAAAAGGTTGTAGCTTGGAAACCCTAATGATCACCAATAACCAAATTTCATCTTCAAGCCACAATGAATGATAGAAACTATATATAATGGATTTATTCATTCATCAATAAGAACCCAAGGTATGGAACTACAGTAATGAAGAATGAATGCTTGAATTGATTAGCAAGGAGGGCATGTGCTAGTTTTTCTACCATATGATCATTGTATATGTTTGGGCCATATTCATAGCCATAATGGTGACTCTAGGAGCACTTCATAAATCTTATACAATAGATAAAAAAATATGCAATGTTTTCACTATAATACATATCAGGCAAGATATCGATTTGCAGATCTATCCTTTTTGAGTGGAACTCTTGTATTTACAACTATTGTTTTAAGTGCAAATATGGTGGAAATTATTTGTGTAAATATATTTGGGGTGTTTATTCTCTATCCTAATCAAAATAGTGGAAACATTTCCCAAATCTAATTCCCTATCAATTTATGGTGAATTATGTTCTTGGTGCTCACAATTCTTCCCCGAGAATTGACATATCCATCTCAATTATGAAACCTGGAGGCTATGAGATATGAATATTAGGGAAGCATTATCCTAGTTTTATTCTAAAACAGTTTTCATATATTCCATTCCATATCTCTACAATACTATTATATATGTATAATTTCAGATCTACAATTTTATAACTCTAATTGGGAGGCCCATAGGCCTTGAAGGTTGAAACCTTTCGCTCTAACCACTTATATAATTACTTATTATGACCAATTTAGGTTAATTATTATATTCATGTTATTATTATTATTTATTTATATAATCATAATGTAGGGCATGACATACACCCCTCCTTTATGGAACTTCTCCTTGAAGTTAGTCTAGATTATGTTACTTATAGGTTTTTAATTAGCTCACCATATCCTCCACAACACCCTATATTATCTCCAACATCTTCCACAACACCCTATGTTGGACTAGTATTAGCCACCCAAGTGACTACAACGTGCATTGAAAGTTCTTACAACACTGTGGAAGAGAAAGTGCTCTCTAGTTGTGCTTCTTGACTTTCAGAACCAGGCATAAAGCATACTGGTCTATCGAAAGCCCCAAGGATTGAGACATCATATGCCCAATAAAGCATTTGGATTACTCACATACACCAAGAATATCGAAAGTATAACCTACACACCTCTCCTTCATCTCTGAACATTATTGATTCATTGATTGAGCACTAGTTTCACCGTTGTATTAGGGAATATGTTCATCTTTGTGGAGAAAAATTAATTCTGATATTTCATAATAATAAACTCATGATAATTCCCCCAAACGTTGTTAAGAAATAGTTATTCTTTGAATGTTGTTAATTATACTTCCCCAATGACATACATAGATACAAATATAACATTGATGTCATATTACTCATTAAATACTCATGAATTCATATTGGTTACATTTGGACTTAATGATTGTTGACAAATCATCATACTTGAATCACTAATATTAAGGTCAAAGGTAACACACCAGAATTTTTTATGGAATGGTGTATTTTAATGACTTGTATCTGATTGCCAAACTAGCAGGATCCTTAAGGGTATTTAACATCATTAACCTGCCTAACCAGTAGGGTTATGATACTATTTCCATTGCCTTAAATGATCATTATCATGTTTGATGTTATTATTATTTGCTTGCTAAATATCATCATGGTTTGGTAAACATCAAATATTTCTTCCAAATGATTTGATGGCATTAATATTGGTTACTATTTTTGGATCACAATTGCAATATACTCTTTAAACTAGCACATATGAAATCTAAGTCTTTATGATATTACTGTGTTTTTATTGTTTCATTTCAAGGTACTTGGGTTATGTGACATAATTCCTTAAGTGTTAGGTGCCTAAATTTGGTTTTCATTTAGTAAAAAATATGTCGCATCATTGCTCAAGGAATTGGCTCATTTTCTACTCCTTCTACATATTTTTCATGTGATTAAACACTTCTCTAAACAAACTTGATAAATGTACTTTGATATGAAACATAGTTATTGACTTAACGATAATTGTGACCTAAAAAAAGGAGAACTCTAGCCCTTAAAACCCATATTTTTGCATAAAAAACATGAAAAGCAACCCCCAAATCAAAAAGCGGTGCTACTGGTGGCACCATTTTTTCTAACAAGCTCAAAATTAGAACAGTTTTTGAGCATGGCCTTCAAAACTCATACAGTATCTCAGAAAAACCTTAAAATCAACACCTAAATAAAAAAAAATGATGTTACCTAAAGAAAAACATTTTTTTTTCAAAACATTTAAATTATAGAAAAATTGAAATCTTATTCTTAACAATTGGTACCATTAAAACCAAAACCTCAAAATCAACCATCAAATCGAAAAGTGTTTCTACCAGTAGCACCCATGCTAAAATTGGGGTATTAAAATGGCACATTTTTTAAAGTGGTAAAATAAATCATCACTAATGTAAACAAAATCATAAAATCAACCCTTAAATGCTTACTTTTTTAAATCTTAGTTTATCACTCCAAGCACAAGATAGTACATAATGCCATGAAAATATCACCCTATACTTTAAAAATTCAACATCACTTTTTAATTTTTTTAACTTTTAATAATAAAAAAGTAAATACAAGTTACATTGAATGAAACATATATTATTTCTTAAACTTATTGTTACATTTTTTATTTTTATTTTTATTTTTATTTTTTTGTGTGTGTCTGGAGGAATCAGCAACTAGTTGGGCACGTGCTCGCGTTACACGTGGCCGTGTTATCCAACCGCTACCACTATAACCTCCAGGTGTGCCCACGATGCCCCTTACGCAGCACACAAGGTAAGTCGGGGGGAATTGAACTCGAAACCTCATGGAACTTCATTTTCACGGCACTTGCCAATTGAGCTGCCCCCCCAGGGGCGTTACATTTTCTATATTCAAAACATACGAGTTAAGAAATTTTATTATATTCTCCATAATCAAAACATGTAATTTATAAAACATAGAAATGATTCATAACTTCATGTAAGATCATATGTAAGTTAAATGATCATTTCTAGTTACCATGCAAACATCATATGGATCAAAAATACATAAAACTATTTCATACACTTATTCATATTGACTCGTGGATTTTGAAATACCATTAGAGTATACATTGTCTTCGTATGAATGATTGGATGAAGATGTAGATGATCTATACTCTTCTCTATTTTTGATGAATTCACCATTTGAGTCTACATGCATGCCCAGCATTTCAGTTGTCAAAATGATTTTAGATCTACGACTAGGTTCAACAATCTCCCATCTTGCAGTTATTTCTTTTGGCATCAACCTCTTGACAATATTTGTTGTTCTCAAGTGAAGAGTTCCTCTCTTGGTCAAATATAATTCATAAACAAGTATGTCAACATCCTCTAATTTTAAGAGTTCAGTGCGACGAAGAGTTGTATTTTGACCCTTTATTTTTCTCTTTCTATTGACATGTTTTTCAACCACCATCTTTGGCTTGTACACACCATTGAATGGGTGCGTCCCTATTGCATACCAATGCACTTCAATTGCTATAACATATTTATTTTCTTTGTCAATATTTATATCCCTTTCAACTCAGAATGGATAACCATGTGGATATTCATTCACTAAGACTTCAATCATGCTACCCTCATTAATATCATGCGCTAAACCCTTGTAAATGTCTTCCATGGCTTTATGTTGTGCACATGATCTTCAAGAACCAACATACATTTCTCTTTCATTTGCTTGTGTAAACACAATAGAACCTTGAGATTCTTGTTGTTCAACAATGTTTCTTTCTTCGGATTCATTTGTCATATATTGTGGCCAATGAAATGGATTATTCATAAATGTATCTTCATTTGTTGAGATTGAAATTATGTCAATTTGACCATTGAAAATAGACTCCCACCAAAAAGAATCAACAACATCAAAGTACTCATATGTATCTTTAATGGAATTTTTTATTTCTTCCAGACATTCAGAATAATCTGCATCTCTATTATGCCTCTAAGCATTATGGCTTTTAGCAACTCATTGTAATAACAATAACTTTGATGAAAATATTGGACGATCTAGAATGAACTTCAAAAATGTTAAACCTAATGAAGTCCCCCATTTTGCAGTAGTTGAATACTGCTTTCCCCATATAAGTGTTTTCCCATCAACATTTTTGAAACAAAATTCATGTTGGAAGATAATTTTAGTAAGCTTCTCAATACATTTTTCTTCACCACGCAATCCCTAAATAAATCTTCACATGTCAATAGTTTCTTCTAATATGTGAAAAACGGGCTCTCGAATGTATGATTTCTTAGTACATTCAATTAATGATGGTAGTATTCCAACATTTTTCCTCTTCAATGTTACCAAAAAATGACTGAACATTTGATCAATATGATCATGAGTGTGTCCAAGAAGGAAACCAACTTTCACCTTTTGAAATATTCCCAGTTGAAAAAGAATAATTAGATATCCAAACACAATTTGATTTTTGTTTTCACGACTAGTGTTGTCTAATTGTAGATATAGAACTTGAGGAATATTGTTATACCAATGAGTGAGAGCATGATGAATTATGGTGATGATCATATTTCCATGAATATTTGGAGATGTGAAGTAAACCCTTGGACGCATGTTTCCATTAAAAACCATACAACCAACCAAGTGAAACTCAATGAAATTCTCTTCTTGTAAATTTTTTGGTGTACGGACAAAATGTGGTAGAAGTGGTTTATTCTGGTCTATGACATCAATTATCATACCTAAATATTTTTTTGGAGCATCATTACACTTCTTTCTATCTTTGTACAACTTTTTACTTTCACTTGATTGTTGATTCTGATGTTCTTGAAGCGCTTTGACTATGGAATCTACACATGACATAAAATGAAAATATTGGTAATATGTTTTCATAGTTGATAACTATCCAATTTAAAAAAAAAACAATTAGTAAATACATACCTCTTTCTACCCCTTCATATTTATCGCTTCTTGATTTAAGAGTAGCACATGTACTGCAAACCCTGATCCTTGACTTCTTAGTAATATAGACATTGTTGAATTATTTCTTCCATATTCTTGTAAAATATTCATACGTAATAAAATTACCATTTCCTTCAACACCTTCATCATATTCTTCATACAAGTTTGTAAAGACCCTCGTCATTGTGACTACATGCAACGCAAGAAGTAAAATTATTTTTTTGTTTTAAGCAGAAAGGAAATCAATGAAAATAATTAATCAACACAACTTGATGATGAACACAACTTACGCATTCAGGAAATAGAAAGCAACGACCCAACATACTAGCACATCATGCAACTGGATGAAACATGCAATAATCAATATACAGATAAAATCGGCTACCCTCTTGACACAAGCAAGATAATTCCTACAAGCTAAAGGACAACATCAACAACCCGACATAATGGCTTCAATGACCAGCAACTAGAAACCTCTACGTCGCGCAAAACCCATCACATTAAGGCGTTGTTGAACCAAGTACCAACATCTATTACAATGAACAATGCACCCACATTAGGAAGCACAAGACTCCATCCAAGTTATCATTCGCATCTATCCATCATGGTACGCAATCATCCCCACATCAAGAATCATGTTGTCACAAGACGATAGGCGTGATAGTAACCATGGCGCAACATAACATATCTAGACCAATAACCCAAGAAAAATACAACACGCTAGGAAAACAAATTAACTGTCAGAAATACAAGAAGACTATATCCAAGCGCCTAATCGACAAGTCAAAAAGACGCAGGGTGATTGACTACTACAACAATCATACATCACATTAAATTCTTGGCGCAACAAATTCTATTGCAAACATACATCAATTAAAGGACAAAATTAACCATCGATGAAATATTCCCTCGAGAATCCATTCTACAATAACATGCTATATATTAATAAGAAATCAACAATCAACAGATCTTTACCGTGACCATTTAAAAAGAAACGAAAATAATCCAGATTAGATTAAGTTAGCAGTATGTAAGGATACCATGCTAACCATTCATTTGTTACTAAATCATTTTTGGTCAATTATTTTACTATCTAACAATAATATCTCTGTCTATTACTATTCATTGTCTATTAAACACATGATATTGTTCTCTATAAAATATAGGATAATGTTTTCTATCAACCATATGATATTGATGTCTATTAAACACATGATATCGTCGTCTATAAAATATATAAAATCGTTGTCATCATATGAAATGTTGTCTATCATATATAAAATTGTTGTCTATTATATATATAAATTGGTGTCTATTAAATAAATCCGTTTTCATCTATATATAAAGGTGTTTTCTATCAATAGATAAATTTGATGTTTAATAAAATCGCTATCTAATAAAATCTATGTCTAATAAAATCATTGTCTAATCATATATTGGATGAAAACGTAGTCAAACATAGCAGTAATCACAACGTTGTCATTCCCATAATACACTATTGTCATTCACCTACAAAAACCCTACATTCACATGAAAAAAGGTTGTCTTTCATATTTGTATATTTAGGGAATCACTATCTAGCAACATTTCGATGTCTAACAGATATGAATTATGGGAATTTGCTACCTAACAATACATGGTTGTCTAGCTTGTATAACATTGTATAAATAGAAAGGAATCGTTCTCTATGATCTAGCTGTCCATTAAAAAGGAATTAACAAATATATATTCGGTGTCAACAGTAATCAATATTTCTATTCAAATGCAATCAAATCACAGTGGTAAGGGCTGGGTGAATTCTCTGTGTCAAAGCTGGGTAATTCGCCCAGAATTCATGGTGTAAAAAGGTTGTTCAATATGCCAAAATCATGGTGTAAAAGATGGGTAATAACTCCAAGAAAGCGTGGTGTAACTGTTGTTTAATACACCTAGAAATTTGTGGGGGAATACTATGTAATACGCCCAAAATTCTATGGTGGGAATACTATGTAATACGCACAAAATTTCATGGTGGGAATACAATGTAATACGCCTAGAATTCCATCATGGAAATACTGTGTAATATGCCTAGAATTTTGTGGTGGGAATACTTTGTAATACACCCAGAATTTCATGGTGGGTGTTGTTCCAGAGTCTATACTTAAAGCTTAGAAGTATAGTGTCTAGGCATCCGAAAGTGGTTAAAGGGTGGAGAAGAGAGAAACGTCAACCTTCAGCCAAGGAAACTAAGGAAGATTTCTACATTGGCATTGTCTAGCTTCCAACTGTTCCTAGATAGTTATATCTTGTTCAATCGAAGCCCATGAACGTTCTAGTTCAACCCGGGTAGTAATTTTTTTAAGAATAGTGTTGAAAAGGTTTAAGGCAATGTGCATTTGATTTGATAACCCAAGTTCGATATTAGGCTGGTTTGATACAGGGACAGTCATGGAGGAACAGTAAAATAAGAAAAAAATTCAGAGAGAAATTAAGTGTTGTCTCAATTTGGTCGTATAAAAGAGAATTTACGGTTCGGAAATAAAACGGGGTGCAAATCAAAGGCTCTTTCCCGTAACTGAGTTATATCTTAATAAAATGTATGAGGTGGGAGAAAAACATTTAGTTGTCTATGGTGTAAGGCTCCTATCAAGGGAGAATCTTACATATAAACAAGAGAGAAAAAATGTAAGGAAATAACCCGATGTAGCATAAAATATATATAGAATTTTGAAAGTGTTGACTGGTCTTACACCTACTGATAGCTGGTAAAGAGGAAAAATAGTAAACAATTACAGAAAACCAAAATCCATTCGCTATAGTAGTGGTCATACTAAATTATAACGAATCTTTCATCAGTTAGGAATACGAAATGAAACGAAATATGAGATACAAGAAAACAAACTCATAACACAGTCGTGACGGAATTGAGAATCTTCATATTTTCTTTGTATTAACTCTCAAATTTGTAAAAACTCTGTTACAATCGACACAAAAAGGTCCATCCTTTTTCTTTTCTTTCTGTGGTATATTTATATAGTTTTACAAATAAGATAGAATCTCCATTGTCACAAAATTTTGGTTATGATAGGGAGGAGAGAAATCGCTCCATTTCTTCCTCTCTGTCTTCACTTGGTGCCAGACATTTGTCCTCGTGCATGCTCGGTACAGGCGACACATCTTTCCATCAGCTGAGATATCAGCCTCGACGGTTCTGCTTGACAAATGGCTTCAAAAAAGTAACATTCTCAGGTTAACTGTGACAACCTGTCTTCCATCTGTCCATCTATGATGTCGATAGCACATAATTGTGTGCTTGGTCTAATCATGCATTTGTCTATTTGGACTATGTCTGCCATAGTCACTTGGGAAATCTCGGTTGAATATCTTTCCTCTTTTTCCTTTAGATCAAGCGAGATTTTTGCCATATTCATTTGCATCAACGCCTCGGCATTCCCCTGCTATCAATTCCTAGCAGATCGCCATCTATAGAACTAATGGCCTCTTCTAAGGAATTTGTTACCTTTTTGGCTTCCTACTTGCCTTCGGCGATGTTGTGCTTCCATTATTTTAATAGAATGTTTCCTCTGGTCTGCTCCGAAATGGTGAACCCAGGAGTACTTCCCGAACCCCTGTTGTTTGTGGCTATTACAGTCTCTTGGAAGGCGACCCGTGCTTCTCCATCTTCCCTTTCTTTGACAGATAAGTTCTCCAAAACTTGATTAACCAGTAAACAATTTTCCCGAATCTCCCCTATCTTGCCGAGTAAATTTCATTGAGCCGCAGAGACTCTACCCCTAATCTCCATCGCCTGGGATTGAAACATCCTGATATCTATCACTTTGCTTTCGGAAATTTCCACCCTAGCCTGCAGCTATTGGATCAAATCTCTTTGCTGGCTCGCTTGCATCTGACCATCTCGGACCACCATCTGTGCTTGCTTGAGCTTAGTCTTGAGTAGCTCTATCTCATTTTTATCGGCCAACCTGGCCTGCTATATTCCTACGCTCGCCTGGTCTTTGGCAGTTTCTATTGCTATGGCTAGTCTGGCTTCAAGGGTCTTGATGAGGCGATTTTTTTGTTTAAGCTGGTTTTTCAAACTCCCAACTGAGAATTGGTTTGCCGAGGCATATGCTCCTAATGTCCCTGCTATTTCAGTCGTGAATTGTTCATTCTTCTTGTCCTTCCCATCAGTTATGACTTTGTATTTTTTTGTTGTTGACTCTCCTTCCTGATAGAATTCTCTCTTGACCACTGTATTTCTCTTCTTATCGAAGAAAAAATCATTCGGATGGAGTTCTTCTACCCTTATAGGCCTCAACTCTTCATTCAAAATCCATCCTGTATCAATATTTCCCTGATTCAACTACAAGGGGTTAATTGATGTGATAGGTTCCCTGATCTACTTCGTTGATTTTCCCGGAGTAGTAACCGGACTCTGCTTCTTCGGTGGGTTGAGAGTCTTTATCTCTGTTTTCAGACTCTTAGTTTTCTCTACCTCATCCTGGTTTTTTTCTTGATCGGGAGTCGAATCCTTAGTGCCTTCAACATCTCTCTATTTCGCCTCCGACGTACTCAGACTTTCACCCTGCAACACTGCGGGAAGACAACTGCGTCGATGTTCTTGGAACTTTAGAATATCGAATCTTACTTTGGGTGCCAAAGTTTTTATCCGAGCTAGAATCTCGGCATAGGACCTGGCCAAATGATTGCCCACGACCCTTTTCGGATCGTGCTTTTTATATTCAATGAGGACCAAATTTAGGTCTTCTAGGGCTGCTGCCTCATCTTTGGCATGCTCGAAATCTAATAAAGAATAAGAATTCAAATGAATAGGAAAAGGTGGCCATACCTTCTTTCAGTATCCCTTAATCTCTTTGCTTATACCACCAATTACTGTTTTCCTAGCAACCTCACGACAAGCCAACTTGTCGAGAATGAACAATGGCAATGCATGCGGGGGGATCGAAGCCCCGAAAACTCTGAGGTATGAAAAGTCTGCTTCTACATACCAGTCTTCTATGCTGCTCAGATTCGTTACTATGTTGTACGAGATCATGGGTGGTGGGTGACCAAAAATAGTGACATGAAGGGGCACCATCACCCAGTTGAAGATTTCATACACAAAATTCGTCGCTTTGTTTTCCCATAATTTTGCATGATAAACTTGTATGGGCTCGTCTTCTGCTGGAGTCCAACTCCATCTCATTAAGGGAAATGGTGTTAAAAAACAAACTGCATCCATAATGTATGCAGACATGAAAAATGAAGACGCCTTCCCGTTATCTTTCTGCGCCCGATACTCTGTGACCCGACTGGTCAAGCTATCGGACCACATTTTTACCCAGTCGAAGGAACTGTCTTCGGTGACCCGAAACATTAGAGGCACCCACGGAAGAAAAAAATGCGAGGTGTCCTCTCTCTCGTATAACCTACATGTCATCATGGCTACATATTTGTACTACAGTTCTAAAGAAGCGATTGAATATATGTCGTGGCTATCAGCTCTGAACTTCGCAGTGTTTGAAACCTAATCTTTTATTAAACTGGACATGGTTTTATCATACTGTATGCATTCCTTCTGCTTGAACTCGACCAAGAATTCGGTGCCATATGTGTAGTCGGACGTTGTGGGCAGCTTATACATGGCTTGCAGATGTTCCAGCCTGAAAGTCTCGATGGTGACTTTCTGGTCGGTATGTCCACATGGTATAATGCCCATCGGACCATGTCATAATATGGAAGCAATCGTGGCTTGGCTGCTACTTTGTGCATTCTAGATTGGATGACTATTTTGTACTTGGTGGTTATATCATCTTTTCGTTGTCATCCACCAATTCTACTTGCAGAACACCTGAAACGAATGACCAATTCGTGACCAAGTCGATACTTTGAGGTGAAGTATTAGCGACATTGTCTGAGCCTTGTCCTGAAACCTCAACATTGGCTTTGGTAGCTTTTCACGGAGCCATGGATGGAGATTGTGTTTTAGCTCTTCTGTGATAGAAATACGTATACATACAGAAGTCAGTTTTCTCAGAGATAATGTTCTTTGCGTGATATGAAAATGCATTTGTTATAATGAACCACAACTCTTATATATATTCAAAAACTCAATACCTTTCAGAACAATTCTGTCAAATCATGTTTAGAAATAAATTTTGCCATAAAAATCCGATCTTATATTCATCGATTTTCCCTATTTCCTCATTAATTCCATAAACTTTTGGCGGTTTAAAATGTCAGTTGGCGTAGGGAAAGAATAAGGCTACCTCGTAAATCGTGCAAGCATCGAAACACATGATATGTATTGATTTGGCTTAATTAATCCAATCTTACCAACGTTAATCAATATTTCGGTATTTGTTATATCGGGGGTTTTACTTTAACACTTTGAACCTCTAACACCCGAGACTGCGATGATCAATTTTGGTTAATAAAAACGAAATTGTGATTAGGGGCTCAATTAATTTCATAATTATTATATTCACCCTATCGCGACTCGGAGCTTCGAAAATAAGTTTCCGGGGGCTTTGCATGTCGAGCTGCGAAACCGCAAGATCGTGATAATACGACTTAATAAAAAGGGAATATAAACTTGGATTTAGTAATTAACTAATTACATTTATATCCTTATCGTGATTTCGCGAGTCAGGGTTTAGACGGTGTAACTTTTGAAAAGGAAAATGTTGAGTGGAGAAATGCTGACAAAATTTTTACCATGATTTAGCTTTTACCTTTAACCTTGACACAGGTTACTAAAATAAGGACCTCGTGTTCTCGGCTATCGGGGCTACGACAATAATTTTTTGGATTTAGTGAACGTTGAGGTGTGAAAACCCGATGACGTTTTAATCATGGTTTAGGAAAACTTTACTCCCGTTACGGCCCTGGGTGAAAAATTAAAGTGTTTTCATCGTTTTGTAGCTCGGGACGTGTGAACTACATGACTTGTAGTATCCGACCTACGAGATCCCGAGGTAGAACAAAGAGGAAACAATTTTACGAAATATAGGACTCGTCTCGAGAGGACAATAATCATCGCTACTCGCGTGATAAAGATTCAGATATTTTGAAACCACAAAGGGAACAAACGAAAACCATCCTTCAATTTCAAGCATTAAGAATGAAATTTGTGACGAACTAGAAAAACAAAGGCGGCTCCAACATAGGCTCCAACTAGGGATCCTTCTTTCTTGTAAGGTGGGAAGAACAGTAGACCACATGCCAATATTGGGTAAATGGAGTCGATAGCTTCAATTGGGCGAAAAGATTCCTGAGAACAGGGTATCGAAGGGGTAAAGAGACTTCATTTTTTGACTTGAAAAACTTTTTTCAAACTCGAATATTCTTTTTAAACTTAGTTGTAGTCCCTTTCATGACTTTCCCTTTCCCGTTACTAATTTCAGGTCTTCTTTAAGACAATCAAAACAGTTCTAGGAGACCCAACAGATCTTGCGGCTATCATCTTGCATCAAAAGAATAAGATTATATGTTTTTAATTGGGAAGTCCCGTCTGAATTTGGGATGTGGATCAGGTTTTAAAAAACATTGGTTACCAGAGTAGAGTGATATTCATGTATAATAGCCTTACAGATATCTCAGATATTGCTTCACTGCCAGCGAGCCTGTTCAGTACCCCGATGAAGTTATCTGGCCCCTTTTACTGAATTTCCTTTCACCACTTCGGAATATATTTATGCATTTAAATGATGAGATGAGGGCAATCATTTCTGAATTTCCTTTCATCGTCTCTTGGACTAGGTGGGGGCAATCATTTCTGAATTTCCTTTCACCACCTGTCTTATAATTTTCTTTTTAGAACGCGAAGATAGGGGGCAATCAGTTTGTATCAGGGTTAATATCTATGTAATATTTTTCACCATAGGTTTGTCAACTTACTTTGATTACTCGGTACCAACCTTCCATTGACCTTCTCAACACCTTCATTCTTAGGGGAAAAAAAGGAAAATAACTTTCTTAGGGCATTCTATTTGAGCAAGCTTCAATCCTCCGATGTCGTTGAAAAACCTAGGAAATTTAGGATTACTTTAAACGTTCCTTTATTTAGCAGGGGATCGAGTAGTTGTGAAGACCCGCTTTCTTTCCACAAATCTTCTTTGAATCTCACAAAGCTAAAACGAAAACTCTTATCCCTTCTTATGTGAAACGAAAAGATGGTGACTTTTTTTTTTTTTTAAAAGGTAAACCCGAAGATAGAAAGGATGCCAGGTTGTGACTTACTGACTGAAAATACAGAGGTCAAAAAATTCAAAACTGACTCTTGTAGATATTTTCGGGGATACTTTACTTTGATTGATTGTTTTTAGATTGGGTGAATCATTTAATTTGTCTTAATTTTTCATAGACTATTAAACCAAGAAACAATTATGTTATCTATCAGTTTAGCTGATGTTGCTGTTTGAGTGACGTTACCTCGGTTTTATTTAATAGTCCTTTAGAACATGTCTTTTGAGAAATCTCATTTTTACCTTTTCATTTCAATTTCTTTGCGCAATATGAAATTTCTTAGGTATCACCTGTTTAAGCCGATTTATTTCTGACCCGACTTTCAGTTCACTTCTCCTGCTTGTTTTGTATGCAGCGGGAATCCTGTAAAAGACAAATACAAATATTATCGAGGCTATCCGTAATGTGTCGAAAGTTCATGAACGAAAAAAGAAAATCAAGAGCAATGTTTAAATGACAAAAATATATATATGTACACAAAAAATTTTATTATATATATAATTTTTTATTTATTTTTATTTTTTATTTATTTTTTATTTTATTTTTTTTGAATCGGCGACTGTTACGTCATATAATTCTTTAGATACCGCCCATTGACAGGGGCATTGAGGACTTCTCCGTCTATATTTTCCAGTAGGAAATAATTTTTTCCTTCCAAAGCCGAGACCCTGAATGGCCCATACCATAGGTGGTCAAATTTACCATGTTTTATTGCTTCTTCCTTTCTTGCATCCCACCTTAACACTAAATCACCTGGGAGGAAATCTATTTCCTTTTCTTTGCAGTCGAATAATGCCTTCATGTTATCTTGGTACTTCTACATCTTTTCATCACCAGGAGGATAATCTATTTCCTTTCTTTGCAAATGAATAATGCTCATGTTATCTTGGTACTTCTTCATTTTATCATTGACTTCCACTCTATGATGTTGAACCTCAATCTGTTGGTTAATTCTTCTGGTTACGTGATTGGGTTCTTTGTTTTGATCTTGCTATAACTTCATCACTGGTAGCGCTTAGGTTTATAGGTAGCACAACATCAGTCCCATATACCATCTTAAAAGGAGAAATCCCAATTGACCTTTTTGTTCTTATGTGGTTTGCCCACAATGCGTGTTTTAAGTGTACATGCCAAGACTTTTTATTTTCATCCAATACTTTGTTGATTATATTTACCAGGCTCTCGTTAGATGATTTAGTCAATCTGTTTCCTTGTGGGTAGTATGTTGTGGAATGGCCGAGAATGATATTATACTTCTAACAGAACTGATCATAGCCATAGATTTAAAATCTTGGGAATTGTCAAGAATCATCTTTCTGGCACCTAAATCTTGACAAAATGTTATTCTAAGAAATCGATACCACCGAACTGCTGGTTCTTTGGTTGGGATGGTTTCCACTCCATTTTAGTAAAATAACTGCTATGCTTAGATCCCACTTGTGTTGAGAACTGAATGGGATTAATCTCACCATGAGTCTTAGACCCATTGTTGAAATGGGGCTTCACTTCGACTGAACTAGAGGCGTGATGGAGCTTTGTTTACCTACTAATCATTGACAAGAGCTGCGTGCTCTGACCTTTGGCATTGACGTCCTAAAAGAGTTTTGGCCAGTGAAAGTACCTGTACCTCGGGACCTTGTAAGTCGAAGCTCTCCATGCTGATCTCCAAAGACCTCGAAATTCATCTATAACCCGCTGAATTTCCGATTCAACTAAATGCATCAACAAAACTAGGGGATCTTTCCAATATAGTTGACTTCCGGCAATATAATATTTGACTGCATGGAGTTTTAAAGTCCCGGCTTTAGATGGTGATAGTCATTTGGGCATTTTAGAGTTATCAGATACAACACTATGTCTCTATACCAAAATCAAGGTATGAACTCTCTTCTCATCTTGTTTTAAATTGCTTGTCATCTAGCTCATTTAGGGTTTCAGGGTTCATCACTCCGCTAAATTGATATCTAGGGCTATGAAATTTGACTCAGCTAATAATTTGGCCAAGCCTTGCCCTTTTACCAATTTGGTCAGTTTGACTTTCAGATCAAATTCTTGGATTTTGGCTTGTGCCATCACTTTTCCATCCTTGTCCTGTCATTAAAATTAATATATCTTTCACAGAATCGCTAGGTATGCACGCAATTATCTTTGAAAAGCATAATGCTCAATGCCTTTAATGTTGTACCATGGCGCATCGCTTTTCTCATTATTATATCATACCTTCAGTCTCCACATTCTAAGGCTCTTGGTTGAAAACGTAATCGTTGTTTGAATCCTCTTTGTTCCTTTGTAGGAGCAATCAGCAAATATAGTGTTCTAAGGAAAATGAGAAGATAAGAAAATCTTTTAGATAGTCGTACTCAAGCAACACGTGCCTCGCTATAAATTCTATTAATATGTGTGAAATCCATTCTTTGGGCCTCGGTCCATTTTACTTTGTTGTCCTTCTTCAACATACCTTGATCAATTTTACAATCTCGAAATTCAGATAAACCTTTCAGAAATTTATTCTTCCTAAGAAAGATTGAATTCTTTTTACATTTTTGGGAATGTTAATGGTATCTATTTCTTCAATCCTCTTAGGATCAATCCTAATTCCATCCCTAAATATGATATGACCCAAAATCTTACCTTCCGCATGCTAAATGTGATTTCTTTGGTTTTAAAGATAGACCAAACCCAAGGAATTTTTCTTCAAAGTCCGCTTTTGAGGTGCATCAAGGGTTCTTCGTCGGTTTTAGAGAAAAATGTCAAATCGTCGAGGTAAATGAGTATGAAATTATCCCTTTCTCCTATGAAATCAATTTCCATAGCATGCTAGAAAGTGGCACCTACATTCATTAAACCAAAAAACATCTTGTCATACATGAACATGCCACCCCATGGTGGTGAAAGTGCTTTTCCTCATTTCTATTCATCCGAGATTTGATTATAACCAGAAACCATCGCATCATAGACATTTGGATTTCTCCAACTACCTTTTCTAATACATGGTCCATTTTGGGTAGCGGATAGTTGTCCTTGAGAGATCTATCATTTAATTTTTGGAAATCCACACATAGTGTAATTTTCTCACTCTTTTTCCTGACCGGGACAAGGTTTGCTACCCAAATCAATATCTCAGAGGTACGATTATTTTCGGATCTAAAAGCTTCTTAACTTCTTTTTCAACAACATGCAACAAAATATTGATTCTCATTTAAGATTTTTTCCTAAACGCATTTGACGCCAGCTCGTAGAGGTGGTATCTTGTGATCACTCATGTATGTCATATGTTCTTAACTCATCATAAGACTAGGCAAAATGTCCTATAATTGCCCCGAAAGTAAGTCTCTTTATACTTACCTTTATTTCGAGAGAGGAAGGAACTTGATATTTTTACTATCCCGGATTCTACTTTTAGTTCCTTTATCAAGGCCTCCACTTCTTCCGTTGGGGCTTGTAGAGTGGATTTTACAGTACATCATTATAATCAAAAGTCTTTCTAGAAGGAATCAACTCTTTCTGAACTGATTGTTTTAAGGACCAAAGATACTTCCATGACCCGAATTCTTCGGAAGGATTTGGGATATTCCCTCTTGCATGATCCATATCTGTCATTTTGATCTTCAATCATGGAGTCTTGGAGAATTCACCCACCGCCTAAGAAACTTCTCAAGGATTTGTTCATCATCCTCAAAGACCTTCCAATGGATATTGTCCGGTATGGATGGTCTATAGTCCGATTATGTGATACTTTAATTTGAAATTTGTGGGAGGAGAGAAGGTCAAAGCTTCTTTATCCAATGCATCAACATGTAAATTCTCCGTATGCAGGGGAATAAAGGAACATTCAATGACGAGAAAAGTTTCCATGAGATCCTGTGCACAATTTCTTTATGATCTCACATGGGATGCTTGGCTTGGTAATCGAAGCATTTGTTTTGACTATTAATTCTCAGATCTCCTCACAGATACCTCTAAGTTATTTATCTTTAGCTTCTTGTTTCTAATCCTAAGACTAATGCCTCATATTCACATACACATTGTGTAATCTATATCCCACTATAGTCAATAGGAAAAAGGAACAACGAACTCACCTCCGGGAGCTAACAGCATCTCCCCAAGACCCGCCTTCGTAAGATGAAGAACTGCCAAACACATTTTCTAGACACCGATTATTGCATCCTCCTCACAAGTAACTTGACTCTTCTCTCTATATCATTTTTCTCTCCGACAACCATCTAAACTATCATCAAAAGATAAGATACAACTTCCCGTGTATCTTGGTCCGCGATGTAAATAGGGAAATTGTTTGGGCTTTGAGGGTCTCTCATTGTATATGTTAATCTCGTTTCTCTATACAACCAAGTAAACTCATTCACTGTACCCACAAGAATCATATTAACGCCATATCCAATTGAAGAGATCCCCCCAACTTAGCTCCCCATGACCTAGACAACAAAAGAATCCATACTTAGGGGAATATCCTAATAACCACATCCATCGATACTTTAACTGATCTGCTTTGTAACTACTAAATCCTTTATCATCCCCATACACTTAACCCCTTCTCTTGAGTCAAAAGAGTAAATATTTCCATGGTCCTGTGATTTCGAGACCCAATTTGTCCATAATAATCTTAGGCATAACGCTATGGGAGGTTTCGTGAGTCTAACATGCAATTATGTAGCACTGATCATACACATTTAAAGTGATATAAAAGGGAGCAATGGTGTCTTTTGGTCTCTTCCAAAATGGGGACCAAAAGTGATGTTAGGGTTTTCATCTTCCAGGTTTAAAAAATCAGACTCCGTGGCTTAGCTCGTCTCAGAGACACCCATCACTTTGGTAATCTGGTTTCGATAAATGGGGTTTTTTGCTAATTCTACCAAAGGGATTGGTATCTTAATTTTATTTATCTCATTTTCAAAACTAAAAGCTATGCTCACCTTGTCTGTTTCTTTGGTTGAGACTTTTGAATCCTTCCTTTCTGACTTATTCGTCTAGACCGCTTTATTACTCATGGTCCTGGTTGAAGACGTAATTTTATTTACTGTTTCAGTTCCTTGTGCTTGGGTTTCAACTTTTTCTACTTCGGACTCTTGTGTGCTTACTACTTTAGTTTTGTTGTTGGGTAATAAGGTCTCTTCCGGAGTAGGCTCATAAGTTTGACCTCTTTGGAGGATTTTCTTGGGTTGAGTAGTTGAGATGGGCTTACTCTTAGATCTTAAGTTATACTTGGGTTGGATCTCAGCCATTATCATCTCAGTTTCTTGTTGAGATTCATAGAGATCAGTGTGATCACCTTCTTCACCCTTATTCGATGGTTGTTGCGTGTTTAGAGATTTTTCATAGTCTTCTCGAGTCAGATATGGTTGAGTGCATTCATCACCGAAGTTTGTGACATCATTATCCGAATCTCCAAAGTCTTGAAAATCGTTCGCTCCTATAAAATTTTCATTCTTTAAGGGAGCTTGTATTTTTTGATCTTCATTTTTTATTTGTCTTTGCTGGTTCGGGGGGTTGGGGTTCCTCTTGAAATCCTTTTTCGGGAAAGAGTCAGCTTTGGCCTGTTCGAGCTCCATTCTGGATATTTTATTAGACAGTTCTTTAATTACTCTGGCCATAACGTCTACCCTATCATCTGCAGATCTATTAGAACCTGACGGACCTAGTTGTTCTCTAAAGCGCTTGGTCTCTCAGTTTCCAGTTTCTATTTTAGCTTTAAGCTTACCGGAAGCCATCATATTAGACTCAATTTCTACATCATCGTCTTGCATTCGGTTTAGGGTGGCTCCCCTTCTTTCCCGCAAAAGGAGTGCAAAATCCGGTTCGAAAGCCCCTGCGAAAGTTACCTTGGCCACGGGTTCGGACGGTTTAACCTCGGCTAGGATTTTGTTATACATTTTGTTAAATATTTGAATAAATTCCATGACTGTTTCTGAATTATTTTTTCTTAAAGACCCAAATTCGGTTAAATAATATAGATGGTTTTTTCTCTCACCCCATTGTCTGAGGAAAGCATCTTCCAAAGCGTCATAAGACAAGATAGATGCTACAGGTAGGATCTGAAACCAAGTTTGGACCTGGCCTTCGAAGGTTTGGACAAGAAGTCTCGAATATACATCCTCATGTCTGATACCTTTAATATCTGTGAATTGATCAAAGAAATTTATATGTTTGGCCGCGGTCAGATCCCCTTCCCCGGTGAATTTTGGTATTTTTTTTATGTAATTTTCAGCAAGGTCGTGTAGAGGGATGGGAAATACTAAGGGAGCATATCTAGCTACAACTTTCGCAAACACTCTGGGAGGGGGGGCAGGCCCTTGGCCTCCATCTCCTCCCAAAGGGGCTCCTCCCCCTCCTCCTTCGATAAACCCTCCACCTCCTCCTCTGGAGGCTGCCATCGTTATTTGTGGAAAGTTGTAAAGGGGGTTTTGTAAAATCAAAAGGGAATCTTTATTTTCTTCGCGAAGAGGAAAATCTGATGAGGAAAGATAAGGAACGCGAGGACTCAGTTCCTCAGATTTGCAAGAGACGAAATCAGGAGAACCGACGTGTGTGGAAACTGAATGTGTAACACACTCTTCAGAATTTGGTGAGGTCAGGAAATTTAATTGAAGGAAAGATGGTATGTCAACTTCCGACGAACTTTCAAGAGGGCCCTTTCCTTTATGTACTAAGGGGATTGTCGGATGAATCTCTCTCCTAACTTCGGAGTAGTTTGGCGTTAAAACTTTAGTATCAAAGAGAGGACTGCGTGAAGTTGAGGGCTCAGAAGAACTCTTAGTCTTTAGTTGTGGATGTTTAAGTTTGTAAACTGCAGTGGTTGGATTAAGAGAGCTTCTCGCCTTTAGAATCTTTTCGGGATTGGTAACGGGCGTAATCTACTTACCATCTGGGTTTCGTCTGGTATTCCTCCGACCGGATGCCAGTTTATTTATTTTTCTTTTTGTGGAGTCGACAAGTGAAAGATTAGGAAGCTTTAAAAGGTGTGTACTCTTTGTTCACTATCAAAGGGTAACACTTTCAATGAAAAACAAATGTCGTTTTCCCAAGGAAAAAGATTTCGTAACTTCGGTCCCCGGCAACAGTGCCAGAAAGATGTTGTTACAGAGTTTGTACTTAAGCCTTAGAAGTATAGTGTCTAGGCATCCAAAAGTGGTTAAAGGGTGGAGAAGAGAGAAACATCAACCTTCGGCCAAGGAAACTAAGGAATATTTCTACGTTTGCATTGTCTAGCTTCCAACTATTCCTGGATAGTTATATCATGTTCAATCGCAACCCATGAACGTTCGAGTTCAACACGGGTAGTAGTTGTTTTAAGAATAGTGTCGAAAAGGTTTAAGGCAATATGTGTTTGATTTGATAATCCGGGTTCGATATTAGGGTGGGTTGATACAGGGACAGTCATGGAGGAACGATAAAATAAGAAAAAACTTCAGAGAGAAATTAAGTGTTGTCTCAATTTGGTCGTATAAAAGAGAATTTATGGTTCAGAAATAAAACGGGGTGCAAATCAAAGGCTCTTTCCCGTAATTGAGTTATATCTTAATAAAATGTATGAGGGGGGAGAAAAACATTTATCTATCTATGGTGTAAGGCTCCTATCAAGGGAGAATTTTACGTATAAACAAGAGAGGAAAAATGTAAGGAAATAACCTGATGTAGCATAAAATATATATAGAATTTTGAAAGTGTTGACTGGTCTTACACCTGTCGATAGATGGTACAGAGGAAAAACAGTAAACAATTACAGAAAACCAAAATCCATTCGCTATAGTAGTGGTCGTACTAAATTATAACGAAGCTTTCATCGGCTAGGAATACGAAATGAAACGAAATATGAGATACAAGAAAACAAACTCATAACACAGTCATGACGGAATTGAGAATCTTCAGATTTGATTTGTATTAACTCTCAAATTTGTAAAAACTCTGTTACAATTGACACAAAAAGGTCCAACCTTTTTCTTTTTTTTGTGGTATATTTATATAGTTTTACAAATAAGATAGAATCTCCATCGTCACAAAATTTCGGTTATGATAGGGAGGAGAGAAATCGCTCGATTTCTTCTTCTTTGTCTTCACTTGGTGCCAAATGTTTGTCCTCGCGCATGCTCGGTACAGGTGACACATCTTTCAATCAGCTGAGATATCAGCCTAGATGGTTCTGCTTGACAGATGGCTTCAAAAAAGTAACATTCTTGGGCTAACTGCAGCAGCCTGTCTTCCATGTGTATGTCTATGATTTCGATAGTGCATAATTGCGTGATTGGTCTAATCATGCATTTGTCTATTTGGACTATGTCTTCCATAGTCACTTGGGAAATCTCGGCCGAATCTCTTTCCTCTTTTTCCTTTAGATCAAGAGAGATTTTTTCCATATTCATTTGCATCAACGCCTCGGCATTACCTCCGCTATCAATGCCTAGCAAATCGCCATCTATAGAACTAAAGGCCTCTTCTAAGGAATTTGTTACCTTTTTGGCTTGCTTCTTGCCTTCGATGATGTTGTTCTCCCATTCTTTTAATAGAATGTTTCCTCTGGTATGCTCGAAAATGGTGAACCTGGGAGTACTTCCCGAACCCCTGTTGTTTGTGGATATTACAGCCTCTTGGAAGGCGACCCATGCTACTCCAGCTTCCCTTTCTCTGACAGATAAGTTCTCCAAAACTTGATTAACCAGCAAGCTGTTGTCCCAAATCTCCCCTATCTTGCCGAGTAAATTTTGTTGAGCCGCAGAGACTCTGCCCCTAATCTCCATCACCTGGGACTGAAACATCCCAATATTTATCACTTTGCTTTCGGCAATTTCCACCCTAGCCTGCAGCTATTGGATCAAATCTCTTTTTTGGCTCGCTTGCATATGACCATCTCGGACCAACAGTTGTGCTTTCTTGAGCTTAGTCTTGAGTAGCTCTATCTCATTTTTATCATCCAACCTAGCCTTCTCTATTGCTACGCTCGCCTGCTCTTTGGCAGTTTCTGTTGCTGTGGCTAGTCTGGCTTCAAGGGTCTTGATGAGGCAATTTTTTTGTTTATGTTGGTTTTTCAAAAGCCTGACTGAGAATTGGTTTGTTGAGGCATATGCTCCTAATGTCCCTGCTAATTCAGTCACGAATTGTTCATTCTTCTTGTCCTTCCCATCAGTTATGACTTTGTATTTCTTTGTTGTTGACTCTACTTCCTGATAGAATTCCCTCTTTACCACTTCCTTTCTCTTCTTATCGAAGAAAAAATCATTCGGAGGGAGTTCTTCTACCCTTATAGGCCTCAACTCTTCATTGAAATTCAATCCTGCATCAATATTTCCCTGAGTCGACTGCAAGGGGGTAACTGATGTGATAGGTTCTCTGATCTGCTTCACTAATTTTCCCGGAGTAGTAACTGGACTCTGCTTCTTCGGTGGGTCGGGATTCTTTATCTCTTCTTTCGAACTCTTAGTTTTCTCTCCCTCGTACTGGTGTTTTTCTTGATCGGGAGTCGCATCCTTAGAGCCTTCATCATCTCTCTATTTCGCCTCCGACATACTCGGACTTTCACCCCGCAACACTGCGGGAAGACAACTGCGTCGATGTTCCTGGAACTTCAGAACATCGACTCTTTCTTTGGGTGCCAAAGTTTGTATCCGAGTTAGAATCTCGGCATAGGACCTTGCGCCTCGAAAAATGTCATCCAAGGGTGAATTCTCGTGCTCAAATCTCTTGAGCCCACAACTGGCCAAATGATTGCCGACGACCCTTTCTAGATCGTGCTTGTTGTATTCAATGAGGACCAAATTTAGGTCTTCCAGGGTTGTTGCCTCAGCTTTGGCATGCCCAAAATATAATAAAGAATAAGAATTCAAATGAACAGGAAAAGGTGGCCATACCTTCTTTTAGTATCCCTTAAGCTCTTTTCTTATACCACCAATTACGGTTTGCCTAGCAACCCTACGACAAGCCAACTTGTCGGGAATGAATAATGGCAATGCATGCAGGGGGACCAAAGCCCCGAAAAATATGGGGTATGAAAATTCTTCTTCTACATACCAGTCTGCTATGCTAATCAGATTCGTTACTATGCTGTCCAAGATCCTAGGTTGCGGGTGACCGAAAATAGTGACATGCAGGGGCACCATCACCCAGTTGAAGATTTCATACACAAAAATTGTCACTTTGTTTTCCCATAATTTTGCATGATAAATGTTTATGGGATCATCTTCTGTTGGAGTCCAACTCCAGCTCATTAAGGGAAATGGTGTTAAAAAACAAACTGCATCCATAATGTATGCAGACATGAAAAATGAAAACACCTTCTCGTTCTCTTTCTGCGTCTGATACTTTGTGACCCGACTGGTCAAGCTATCGGACAACAGTTTTTCCCAGTCAAAAGAAATGCCTTTGGTGACCCGAAACATTAGAGGCACCCACGGAAGAAAAACATGTGAGGTGTCCTCTCTCCCATATAACCTGCATGTCATCATGGCTACATATTCGTACTGCAGTTCTAAAGAAGCGATTGAATATATGTCGTGGCTATCAGCTCTGAACTTCGCGGTGTTTGAAACCCAATCTTTTATTAAACCAAACATGGTTTTATCATACTGTACGCATTCCTTCTACTTGAACTCATCCAAGAATTCGGCGCCATATGTGTAGTCGGACGTTGTGGGCAGCTTATACATGGCTTGCAAATGTTCCGGCCTAAAAGTCCCGATGGTGACTTTCTTCTCATTCATGATGGTTCTGGTCGGTATGTCCACATGGTCTAATGTCCATCAGACCATGTCATAATATGGAAGCAATCGTGGCTTGGATGCTACTTTGTCCATTCTGAATTGGGTGACTATTTTGTACTTGGTGGTTATATCATCTTTTTCGTTGTCGTTGGAGTCATTGGAATAATCCACCAATTCTGTCTGCAGAACATCTGAAACGAATGACCAATTCGGGACCGAGTCGATACTTCGAGGTGAAGTATCAACGACATTGTCTAAGCCTTGTCCTAAAACCTCAACATTGGCTTTGGATGCTTTTCGTGGAGCCATGGCTGGATATTGTGTTTTAGCTCTTTTGCGATAGAAATACATATACATACATAAGTCAGTTTGCTAAGAGAAAATGTGCTTTGCGTGATATGAAAATACATTTTTTATAATGAACCACAGCTCTTATATATATTCAAAAACTCGATACCTTTCAGAACAATTCTTTCAAATCATGTTTAGAAATAAATTTTTCCATAAAAATCCGATCTTATATTCATCGATTTGCCCTATTTCCTCATTAATGCCATAAAATTTTGGCGGTTTAAAATTTCAGTTGGTGTATGGAAAGAATAAGGCTACCTTGTAAATCGTGCAAGCATCGAAACACGAGATATGTATTGATTTGGCTTAATTAATCTAGTTTTACCAACATTAATCAATATTTCGGTATTCGTTATATCGGGGGTTTTACTTTAACACTTTGAACCTATAACACCCGAGACTGCGATGATCGATTTTGGTTAATAAAAACAAAATCGTGATTAGGGGCTCAATTAATTTCATAATTATTATATTCACCCTATCATGACTCGAAGCTTTGAAAATACGTTTACGGGGGGTTTTCATGCCGAGATGCAAAACTGCGAGATCGCGATAATACGACTTAATAAAAAGGGAAGATAAACTCGGATTTAGTAATTAACTAATTACATTTATATCCTTATCGTGATTTCGTGCGTCAGGGTTTAGATGGTGTAACTTTTGAAAAGGAAAACGCCAAGTGGCGAAATGCTGACAGAATTTTTACAATGATTTATCTTTTACCTTTAACCTTGACACGGGTTACTAAAATAAGGACCTCGTGTTCTCGGCTATCGGGGCTACGACAATAAATTTTTGGATTTGGTGAACGTCGTGGTGCGAAAACCCAATGACATTTTAATCATGGTTTAGGAAAACTTTACTCCCGTTATGGCCCTGGGTGAAAAATTAAAGTGTTTTCGCCGTTTTGTAGCTCGGGACGTGTGAACTACATGACTTGTAGTATCCGACCTATGAGATCCCGAGGTAGAACAAAGAGGAAACATTTTTACGAAATATAGGACCCGTCTTGAGAGTACAATAATCATCGCTACTCGCATGATAACGCTTCAGAGATTTTGAAACCACAGAGGGGAAAAATGAAAACCATCCTTCGATTTCGAGCATTAAGAATGAAATTTGTGATGGGATAGAAAAACAAAGGCATCTCCAACAGTGGGAATATTGTGTAATATGCCCAGAACTTTGTGGTGGGAATACTCTGTAATATGCCCAGAAAAGGCTTTGTAAAACACCAAAAAAGGTTGTGAATTCATTGTGTAAACACGGGGTAGATTGTTGTGTAAAATTGGGTGAAAGGGTTGTATGATAACTTAAAATTTTTAGGAAAGAGAACGGGTATAATTGGGTACGATTCACCCAGATTTGATGGAAAAGAAAAATGATTTTCCCCTCTTGCAAGGAGCCAAGGAATTGGGTTTAACCCTTCAGAGATTAATCAATCACAAGAACACTCAAAGATAATCAATCACAAGAAAACACAGAAGTAATCAATCACAAGAAACCACAGAGATTTATCAAAGTTTAAACAATTAAAAACACATAGTTTAATCAATCAAGACGTAGATTTTAATCATAATAGAAAAACACAAAGATAAGTAAGGGATAGATAGTTGGGAAAAAATTTATCCTTCACTTATTATCCATGCATAGGAAAGAAGGGAATTTAAATCTTAGTCTTCAACACCGGAGTGAAGACAGTTGATTAGGCTCTTGGTTGACTGCTTAGGCACAGACTAATAATTTAAGGATAAGGGACATAAGATAAAAACACAATTTTTCTTCGTAATAAATTAATAAAAACAAATGCAGAGAATTCATTGCAATCATAGATTGGGTTCTCCATGGGAAATCAATTCAAAAATAGTGAGCATAGGGCTGGGATGACTCTAAGTTCTCTGATCATAAAACGTTGGGCTCAACAAGACAATTTGATGAAAGATAAAAATGAAATCTTTGGACAATGTTACACTAATTAAACATAAACTTTAATACAGTATAAGTACATTACTCAAGGTGCAGGAACAATATTTAAAATACCATTCAATACAAATATACACATGCATACCATACCCAAAATAAAAAGCTTTGAGTTGTTGCCTCTCACTCGCTCTGTCCAGCTCTCGCTTGTCGA
The DNA here is from genome assembly GCA_010110895.2 of Picea sitchensis. NCBI lineage: Eukaryota > Viridiplantae > Streptophyta > Pinopsida > Pinales > Pinaceae > Picea > Picea sitchensis. The sequence goes on along the minus strand of SNQJ01S0024194.1, from coordinate 58,978 downwards.
TCGATGTGACCTCACTGGTACCTCCCAACCAACGCTAGGGGTACACTTCTTCCCCCTGAGCCCCTTGAGCTGCAATGGGACCACGTACACAATACCAGAGAATACTAGCACCCATCTCGCCTTGCAAGGTCGAGCTACCACTCATTACCCGAGTTGGGTATCCCAACTCTCACAAGAGAAAGTTCAGTCAAGATAATATTTCAGCAGCGTAACGTTACACAAGCCAAATGATGATCCATACTCCTCTTCTGCCATCCTTTTTATAGATTTTTTAAGTAATTATTTTCCCAAAATTCTAATTATATTCCTTTCTCATTAATTTAATTCGGAAAAACCTCCCCCGTACACATGTCGCCCATCCCCTAGTTGCACCAGAAAATGAATTTTATTAATTAATTAAATATTCCTATTTCCCTCACCCACCTAAAGGCATTCCTAAAAACGCTCCTCAATGTCTCAATATTCCCTTACAAATCTTAAATGACTTAGGCCTTACTTAATTCCTAGTTGAGTTCATAAATAGAAAGTCCCAAAGGTTAGATTCCTTACTAAGTTAGACATTCATCTTTTTCTTTAAGTCTCCCCTTTTCTTTTAGTTTCCATTTTTCCTTAAGTTTCCTTTTTCTTTTAAGTTTCCCCCTTTTTCCTATTCAACTAAAAATCAATTTAGCAAGTGTAGATAAAAATAACCATTTACCCTCTTTTATTTTTAACTAAAATTTAATTTAGCAAATGTAGATAAAAACAACCATTGCCCCTTTTTAAAAATTTAATCCTTCATTATAATTTTTACCTTAATAATTAAATTTTGAATTTATGTACCCCCTTCTTGTTATATGTCTAATTATTTTTGTTCAGAGGTTCTACTTAGACCTAGGTTTTAAATTCACTAGGTTGGGCGACATTTTTAAGGGAAAAAAATGTTTTTAACTTTACTTAACATATCATTCATTTTAAGGCCAACTAGGTCCTAAGGAGGCATAGTTTTCTAGGCACTAGGTTTATTCACTTACCAGTTTAAATCGTGACATTCCCTTCAGGATGCACTATGTTCTCCAAGGGTGCCACTCACCTCTTTCTGTTTTATTTGTGTGACATGTGTTTTCCCTTGGTTATGGAAGAAATCGAAGAACAAGGAAGAAAAGCTGAAAAGAGAACTTTGTGGAAGACATAATGACTGTCACTAGGTTGAAGTGAGCAAAAGAGCAGAGAAGATGGAGGGAAGTAAGGAAAATAAATTCATTGGATGATAATACCAAGGTTTATAGATCATAAAGGAAGAGGGATCGAGCACAACTCATCAAGCGAAAAAATCCACCGTTGGATGCTTTGGAGCACTGCACAAGAAGGAAGGAAAGACAGTTCGGCGAATCCCAGACAAAGCGGGTCAAGTTGACCTAGGGTTTTAGACACCTAGGGTTTTGGTATTTAGGTTTTTGGCACCTATGTTTCGGCCTAAGGCTGTCAGTGAGGTGTTGTAATGTATAAATAGAGGTCTAAAGGGCCTAGGTTGGGTTGGTAATTCTGCACTACAATATTGTTGTTGATCTAGCTATAGTATTGTGTGAGGAATCATTGTATTGAGAGAGAGAAGTGCTGAGAGAGAGGAATCCTTCTGGTATTGTAAGACCTTTTGTTGTGTGCGAAGGTCAATTCCTGCAATTGGGTGTGTAGGAAGGGGAGAGAAAGAGAGAGAAGAAAGAGGATCTGCTAGATGAGAGTAAAAATAAGAATTGTATGCTTTACCTTAATGAATCATAAGCACAGTTCTATGGATGCAGCCCTAGAGAGAGGGTGAACCATGTACATCTTTTGTTTTGTGTGTGATTGATGCTTTGATCTTTGTCATTGTTATATTGTTACCTGCTTTATTATATTAGATCAGATCTATAGTTGTGAAGGATATATATAGCTTGTTGAATGATAGATGCATGATGTGTTATTGTTGTAATAGACCCACTTGATATTCCCCTGGTTGTAGACATCTCTGTCCTACAACCCCCTCATAGCTGCTTCGGGTGACACTACATCTGCTTCATAGGTGTTGCCGAAAAGGCCAATAGCTAGGGATTGTTGGTGCGCTCTTGGAGTTGAACCCTAGGTCAGCCCCTATGCCAACAAATGGTTTGATTGTCGGGACCAGAATCTTCGCAAGGGAATGTCAAGGTGGTTCCCATCAAAGACAGAGATTCAAAAGTGGATAGAAGATCAAGAGAATGGCTTCATTGAAGCTCAGAACAAGAACCCTAACCATAGTACAGAAGATTGGTTGGAGAAGTATATCTTTACCGACATTCATGAGATATTATTTGGATGGATCCATCAAGAGCTATATGAGTGGTTAGCTAGGTTAGCAAATACCCAGTTCGCGATAAGGCCTATATCTCCAATAGTTTGGACATCGACACTAATCCATAAGGTTAAAAGGGTTGATAATGTTGTATCCAGGGCAGTAGATCACTGGTTTGATAGTACCATTGGAGGGTATATCATTGAGTTTATTGTTGACAAAGTAGATTCATACAACCAAGTTGAAATATATTTTTTTAAAGGACCCAGAGGAAAATGTTTACAATTCCTAAAGTTGAGACTCAAGATGTTGTTGCATGAGATGAACATCTTAAAGATACAGTATATCGAGAAGATTTGAAAAGGATAATGTTCAAAAATTCAGACAGCAATAGTGACACAGAAGTTGGACATACATGTAGTGGAAGAGTATTTCGAGGGGTTCATCTTGAGAACCTCTTTAAGAAAAACTACGGGGAAGAGGGTTTCTACAGTGGAGAAGAGGTAGATCTGACAGATGAAGAAGATTCAAAACCTGTGGGGCAAGAGGAAGAAGCAACTGAAGAACTTCGTCGAAATGAGCCAGAAACCTCAGGAACTACACAAGCTACTGAAGTAAGTAATATTAATCCTCCTGTTGTTTCAGAAATGCTTAGTAATCAAAACATTCCAAATCACCAGAGTCCGCAGAGCACTATTACTAGCAGCTCAACATCCATTCAGACATGAAACCTAGATAACTCCATGGCAGATGAGATGAGGCTCCCTATCTTTAGAGGAGATGGATCTAAATATCCTGATCAACACTAGTTCATGTGTGGGGCCGTATGGAACATTAAAAATAATACCGACGAAGCTGTTAAAAGAAACCAGTTTAGCACTACACTGAGAGACCACGCATTGAGCTGGTACATGAAGTTTGTCCAAGTACTTGCACAACCTAAGACATTGAATGAGATCAAGAACACGTTGATTGCAGAGTTTAAGAAACCTAAATCAGAGTCCCAATGTATTACAAAGATGAAAGAAATCAAGAAAAAGGTATTCGAACCTGTTTGGGAGTTAGATCAGAGATTCAATACCCTTATAGGAAGACTGACCTTTAAGATCCCAAATGAGCAAAACAAAGAATGGTTCATCGTTGCTCTCTTACCACATATTAGAGTCCCCCTGATGCAGCATAAGATTTCTTCGCAAGCAGAAGCATTGGAGATCGCCATGAAACTTGAATCATCCCCTATGGGAGAATCCATCTCAGGTATGAGTCAAATCTTGAGTCAGTTAACTAGTTTGTCTCTACATGTCGAAGACATGAAGAAAGACAATGGAAAAGACAAAAGAGAAGACATCTGATGTGTCAGATGCAAATCAGAAGGTCATGAAAAGGAACACTTCCCTCTCTTTAATGAATATGTGGCTTCTAGGGATCCGAGCCCCTTGAAGAAATTTCCCTTACCTTGGTGCAAAGTATGTAGAAATCGACATCGCCCCAGTGAGTGCTATTACATGTAGAAATACGTTCAGACACCCACAAACTTGTATTTCACATTCTATAAATTAGTAGGGCATGATGATAGAGATTGCAGAGATTATGATCTCATCCATGAAAGATCAAGAGACATATACAATATCCAAGGTGAAGTACATCAAGAAAGAAACAATGAGCAGTATAACTCCCCAGGAAGAGGAAACTTCAATCCTCGCAGTGGATATAGAGGAGGAGGAGGAGGAATGGGTCAAGACCAAGGATAAATAATCTATTATAACTACATGCATCCAAGACATCTAGAAAGGGACTGTCAGAACCCTTGTACCACTTGCAGTTATTGCAACTCCTTTGAGGATGTCATTGAGGACTACCATGTGCTTCTATCCAAGCTTCAGGAAAGATGAGGACCCCAACAAAACCCACAAGTGCAATTGATCTATGTTGAACCTCGTGGAGCATACCCTAGAGTCGTTGTTATTACTCGAGGAGGCGCTACCACAGGAGTGGATAGAATGACCCAAGGAAATATCACAGAAGACTTAGTGTTATCACTAAAATTTCATCCGCAAATGGTTATAGGAATCCAACATCTTCAAACAGGTATTAAGTTCACCCATGGACCAAAATTACCAAAAATGAATTTCCAAAGGATCCAAAACTATACAACCAGTTATCAAATCAAGATGCGCTATGACTATACAGGAAGTGTGTGCACATGCTCCATAAAGAAACGCAGGAAAACCACACATGTGCATGATGCATGACTGTGGGCACTAAAATCCGCACACCTGAGAACGACACATTTATGATGTTGGTCGGCCTCCCACCCACTTCTAGTTCAGCTTCCAAGTTAATTTGACATCCAAATCTCAGCTGGATCTGGTTGGGTGGCTGGTCAAAGACCTAAAGGTGCCCTAAACAGCCCCTTTTTCACACTAAAAGTAGGTTTCATAATACCTTAAAGAGGTGTTATAAAGCAAGGCCATGGGTGCACTACATATTCAAGGAATTCATTTGCAAGGTTATGCTTCTTCTATTCTCTTGGGGAATCCTCTTTTCTCATCAAGAGCATACTAGAACCATTCCATTTGGGCAATTCACATCACCTTTTGAGTGGATTAGCTTGGGATTCTTTCACCATTTCTTTCAAGTTTTCAAGTTGTAAGAAGAGCTCAATATTGGGGGTCCAAGAGCCCTCCCTTGGAGGAAGAAGGGACCCAAAGTCCCCCTTTCTCTTTGGTGTTTTCTTTTCACTAATACAATCCTTTCCATTGGTGACATGGGACTTCTTTGTTTCTTGTTCTTATGTCCTTATTCACCATAGTTTAATTGTTTTTATCATTCCAAGTTTAATTCTTAGCTTAGTATTTTATGCTTTATTCTTCTAACCCTTTCCTTTACTGTTGTCTTGATTAGCTAACCCAACTAAGCTTGTAAGCACCTTTGTTTTGCTCATTTAGGTGACAAAAGAGGCACAACAGATTGGTGACTCCACTGGGGAGTACTCTCAGTAGAAGAAACATTGATGAATTTCGGCTATACGTATTCTCCTAACCTCATCCATTAGGGGGGATCTGTTATCACTGAAATTTCATCCGCAAATGGTTACAGGAATCCAACATCTTCAAATATCTATAAGTTCACCCATAGACCAAAATTACCAAAAAATAATTTCCAAAGGGTCCAAAACTATACAACTAGTTATCAAATCAGAATCCGTTATGACTATACAGGCAGCGCACACACATGCGCCATAAAGAAATGCATGAAAATAGCACATGTGCACGATGCACGATTGTGGACTCTAAAAGCCATGCACACCTGAGAATGACGCATTTATGATGTTGGTTAGCCTCCCACCCACTTCTGGTTTAGCTTCCAAGTCGATTTGACATCCAAATCTCTGCTAGATGCAGCTGGGTGGCTGGTCAAAGACCTAAAGGTGCCCTAAATAGCCCCTTGTTCACACTAAAAGCAGGTTAAATAATACCTCAAAGAGGTGCTACAAAACAAGGCCATGGGTGCACTACATCTTCAAGGAATTCATTTGCAAGGTTATGTTGTTGCTATTCTCTTGGGAAATCCTCTTTTCTCATCAAGAGAATACTAGCACCATTCCATTTGGGCAATTCATATCACCTTTTGAGTGGATTATCTTGGGATTATTTCACCATTTCTTTCAAGTTTTCAAGTTGTAAGAAGAGCTCACTATTGGGGGTCCAAGATCCCTCCCTTGGAGGAAGAAGAGACCCAAAGTTCCCCTTTCTCTTTGGTGTTTTCTTTTCACTAATACAATCCTTTCCATTGGTGACATGAATCTTGTTTGTTTCTTGTTCTTATGTCTATATGCACCATAGTTTAATTGTTTTTATCATTCCCAGTTTAATTCTTAGCTTAGTCTTTTATGATTTATTCTTCTAACTCTTTCTTTTACTATTGTCTTGCTTAGCTAACCCAACTAAGCTTGTAAGCACCTCTATTTTTCTCATTTAGGTGACAAAAGAGGTGCAACACTTAGGCATCAAGAAAGCTGCAGAGAAGACCCAAAATTTTGATGCGAAGAAAGAAAGACAAATCTTTGAGGAAGTAAGGCAAGAGTTCAAAGAAGATCAAGGTTCTTCCTCCAAAACACGACCAAAAATTAGAGAATATGGGATGCCTATAGAATTTGATCAGTCGGCTTAACCAAAAGGAGGAAAAGAGGTTAGTAAGCTCATTGAATTTTTATACACTTGTATTAAGTTAATTCAAGATGAGAACGTTGTGCGAGAACTACAGAACTTAATCAGGCAGTATGATCTAGGGAAGATATACCCTTTACTAAATAGGGAAGTACACCAAATTGGTAAGAAGAGAAGGACAAATAAAGAATTACATTTGAATGCTCAAATAGGATAGTATGATATAGACTATGTGGTCCTTGACTTAGGGTCGGAGGTCAATGTCATGATGAAGAAAACTTGGGCACTAATGGGAAAACTGAGGTTGATCTATTCTCCTATCAGACTTAGGATGGCTAATCAAAAATCTATCAACCCATTCGGACGATTGGAGCATGTCCCTGTGGACATCGACGGAGTTATAACCTTTGCACATTTTGGGGTAATTGAAATTGTTGATGACAACTACCCTTACCCTGCATTACTAGGAATTGATTGGGCCTTCAACAATTACACTATTGTTGATTTGAAGAAAAGACGTATGAAATTTGAAAGAGATGGCCTTAGGTTCATTGCACCCTTAGATCCAGATGAAGGTACGCAATACACAGAGCCCATCAGAGAAGAATATAACGCATATGAATTGGAAAACATCTTCAAACTAACAGACAGACAACAAGATTACATCAACCCTACAGCCGATGGGAATCTAAGATGGCAAAGTGACAACGTGTGTTCGTAAGATTCATAGGAAGCGTTGTAGAACTAGCAGAACTATATGTATGAAGTATCTACTAGAATATGTGCTAGATTAACCAGAGAGGTTCGTTGGATAGGCACACYAGTAAGCAACTTACCCACATTTRATGGTCTGAATCCCTTAGAAGCCTTCCTATCAGACTTTGAAGCAAATGTACCAACACGACAGAGATTGTTGGCAATGGATAAGGCTATGAAAGCTACACTAGAAAGATGGTGGGGGACACATGAAAGAAATATTACARACTGGACACAATGTTGAACTTTAATGAGAGAACGATTCTCAGCATAAGCATTAAGTTGCAAAGTAAGGTACACCGGTCAAAGTTGCCCAAAAGGCCATGTGTGAAGTTGTGAAGAGGCCTGGAGTGGCATTATATGAGAACAATGGGTGCATAGATTCATCAACACACTGGACATGACCCCCATCAACTAGTACCTTCAAGCAAAGTTGTGCCTTGTCACTACATATTGGGAAGGTATGATCTAGAATTTTGTAAACACCTTTTTATTTGAAAGTGAATATCCTTCAGTAGACCAAGCGTTACAAATTGTGAGAAAGAAGGTATTCGAGGAGACATCTAGCCTCCCTATGGAACAAGAAGAGGACGAATGGACTGTGCCTCTCCAAAAATTGAACAGCTACTATAACATCATTATCGATGATGATGATGATCCCAGGAAGGTGAAAATCGAAGAAATTGAAGGCCAAAGAAATGTTGAAGGACTGGGAGTTGAGATACCATTTATTGGTCAACCAATCAAGATTAAAAAATTCAACATTGGGACAAAGGAGACATCGAAGCTTGCCAATGTTGGAGATTATTGGGATGTTGCTACCATTGACAATATTACAGAGTTACTGCACAAGTATCAGGGCGTGTTTCCAACCAATTCACTGATATGAAGGGTATCAAAGGTCCTATGGGAGAAATGAGGATCCCTTTGAAACCAGGTGTGAAGCCAGTCAAGCAAAGACCCTACAGATTGAACCTGAAATACAAGGAAAAAGTGAAGATTGAGCTCGACAGAATGCTGGAAGAAGGGATTATTGAACCTATCGAAGAGTCAGAGTGGATTATCCCTATGGTCGTGCAAGACAAGAAGATAGGAGGAATTAGGATATGTGTGGACCTTAAGAAGTTGAATGATTCCTGTCTGCATGACCCTTTCCCTACACCATTCACTGATGAAGTATTAGACAACGTGGGAGGCCAAGAGGTATATTCTTTTACAAATGGATTTTCAGGATACCATCAGATCCAGATTTCTAAGGAGGACCGCCAAAAGACCACGTTTTCCACAGAATGGGGATCCTACCAATATACAGTGATGCCATTTGGACTGAAGAATGGCCCAACCATCTTTTCTAGGGTGGTGGTCGAAGCGTTCAAAGAATTTTTGCATAAATTTGTAGAAGCATATTTTGAAGATTGGACTGTGTTTAGTTTGTTGAAAAATCATATTGAATGTCTAAGGCTAATGTTGGATAAATGCAGGCAGTGCAAATTGATTTGAATCTGAAGAACTGCATCTTATTCTCACCATTTGGAGTGTTATTAGGCCATATTGTATGCAAGCATGGATTGCTGGTTGATCCATCTAAAATTTCAATTATAGTTGATTGGCCACCTCCTACTTCAGTCAAACAACTGCGCACTACACTAGGACATACTGGATATTATAGGAAATTCACTAAAGGTTATTCCCAAATCACAGCATCGATGGAGAAGATGTTGAAGAAGGATTTTCAATTTTGTTGGATAGATGAATGTCAACAAAGCTTTGACACGCTGAAACAGAAGATGGTCACTGCGCCCATTCTGGTTTTTCTAGATTGGAGAAAATATTTTCATGTGCACGTTGATGCGTCTTCTATTGCACTAGGAGTAGTACCGACACAACCGGGAGAAGGGGAGATCGAACATTCGTTATATTTTGCTAGAAAGAAGCTATCTCTAGTTGAGATAAACTACACCACTACAGAAAGAGAAGGATTAGCCATGGTGTACATGCTACAAATATTTTGCCACTACTTGTTGAGAGGCCACTTCAAAATATTTACAGATCACTCCACGTTGAAATACCTGGTCAACAAGCCAGTGTTGGGGGGGGGAGTATGCATATGTCTTCTTCTGTTTCAATAATATGATTTTGAAATCATAGTTAAGCTAGGAAGAATGAACAAGGGCCCTAACCACCTGTCAAGGTTGGAACATGGAGAAGAACCCACCAATTTGGAGGATACACTACCGGATCCACAACTGCATGCCATTAGAAATATTGATTACCAATTCGTAGACATCATCCAGTTCCTGTCAACAGGAATGGAACCTATTGAGTTTACAATTCCCCAAAAGAAACAGCTAGTGGTGCGTGTTGTAGACTTTTCACTCATAGCGGGACAACTATACAAGATGGGACCTAATGAGATACTGAGAAGATGCATTATGGAGGCAGAATGACCATTGAACCTTGTAGAATCTCATCAAGGTATCGCAGGAGGAAACTATGAAGGAAGAGAAACTCTGAAAAAGATTCTGAGAGATGGCCTTTGGTGGCCTACCTAACACAGAGATTGTCACATACCCACTACCTTAATCAAATTTTTAGTTGATTTTCTGCTGAATCAGAGCCCCCAAACTACCTATGGAGGTCTAGCGCAAGCTATCTCTTTCTCACTCTCTCTTCCCATGTGATCGCAGGTCATGATCATAGATCAAATAATCGCGGTGCCTCTTTGTATTTCGTGCCTCGGCGCTACAGGGGTGTCGAATCGTTTGACTCTACAACTGTCAGACCCCGACAGGGCTAGCGACCAGCCAATAGGGACGAATCCCTACAGGGTTAGCAAATGGCCAATAGGAATAAATCCCAATAGGGCTAGAGAACAACCAATGAGAACAAGCCCTGTCACACGGTTAACTGGAGTACAGGTGGCAGAGGGGAAATGTGACACAGTAGTCAACAGGACAGGAGGGGGCCCCACTTCACACACCACACTATTCCGGACCCCCCCCATTAAAGGCATAATGGAAAGGGGGGTCCCGAATTCACCTGAGCACAATTGATCAAGGTGAATTAATATCGATCGTTCGAGAGTTGCACGTCTGATTCCGGACCCCCCCCCCCCACCGCTAAAGTCAGAACAGCAAGGGGGATTCGGAATGAAACCTCAGTCGTAGATCTGGGTGGGTGGACTCTAGTCGTCCAGATCTGCTCGTTACTTACCTTAATGTGCATTCATGCCCCAGCTTAAAGCCGGCATCTCTTCCTCACATATGAAGGTCGTTACAGAACCTAAGATCCTCTGAAAGAATCTCGTCCTTTCATCGGGATTTATCATCACGAGAGTCTGAACACTTGATCACGAGGCTCCCAAATTCTCGATTCTGGATTTCCCGATGTGGCTAATATTTTGACATGTAGCCTCCGTAAATTGGACAGTCCAGATCTGTCCCAGGGTTTCCACCATGGAAAGTCTCGATCTCTTTTCATCAGGACTCTCAATTCCGTGATTCTCGATTTCTCGAAATGGGAAATCTTATGACACGTGGCCTCCGTTGTTCAGACGGTTCAGATCTATCCCAGGGTTTTCACCATGGAAAATCCCAAACTCTCGTCACTAGGACTTCCGAGTTCACAATTCCTGATTCCCTGAAATGGAAAATCTTATGACACGTGGCCTCCGTCGTTTGGATGGTTCAAATCTATCCTGAGGTTTTCACCATGGAAAATCCTGAACTCTCGTCACTAGGACTTCCAAGTTCACGATTCTCGATTCCTCGAAATGGGAAATCTTATGACACGTGGCCTCCGTCATTTGGACGGTTCAGATCTATCCTGGGGTTTTCACCATGGAAAATTCCGAACTCTCGTCACTAGGACTTCCGAGTTCACGATTCATGATTCCCCAATATGGGTAATCTTGCGACACGTGGCCTCTGTCATTCAAACGGTCCAGATCTATCCTAGGGCTTCTGCCCCTATACACTGGGTTTTTATCCCTCGGGTAACTCCTGACAGATCCAACGTCTGTTGGGTTTTCCAACCGAAATCTGATGGCTCAGATTGGTTCCTACCTGTGCATTCTTCCATGACTCCCTGGACGTAGAAGAATCAACGGTCTAGATACTCCCATGGACCTTGGAGAGCTACGATCTGATTTCTTTTCTGCCCATGAAGACACAGAAAACAAAGGGGTAAGTCATTTAACACCCTACTTACTCCTACCAATCTAATGGTCATGTATGATCACAGGTTTCCCGATGGAATCTCGTCCATCGATTAATACCTATCAGGGTTAAGGCACTTAACACTCCATCTTCTTCTTCCAATCTAACAGTCGTGAGTGACCACAGATCTCCCGACGGAATCTCATCTGTCGATTCGATAATTCATCCTTATAGTTCCATCTCAGGTTTTCAATAGGATCGTTCCTCCTCATGCAGGTTTACTAAGACCTTACGCCTTCACATTCGCCTTCCCAGTTCTTGATGGGCTCTTCAAGGAGGGTATCTCTATGGGGAGGTTCTTACCCAGGGTACTATCTGAAGCAGATAAGGGTACCTTTCTCCCACGAATCAAACACGCATTCTGAATTAGATCAGTATGCATATAAATAACGATTTATGAAGACATAATCCATACGTAGTCTTTCCATTATAAACATGCATCTACCAATACTGATCAAAACGTCATACAAACATTCTTACTCTAAAATCATTCACCATTTCATAGCTTATAAACATAAATGTCGGAATAAATATATATTTCAAGATGCCAGAGGCAAAACACTTATCAGAAATAACACCAGAGGTTATGCAACTGCTAAGAGGGGTGCTCGTTTCCACCCAACCGTAGGCTCAGCGACTCCCAGCGGATTTACCACTATCCACCCCCGAGCTGAGACCATGATGCTGTGAGACTGCGTCTCTATTTTCCAGTGACCAGAAGTGAAGGTTACTCTCCTTCCTCTCTGCTATCACTCACTCTGCATATTGCCATATTTCTCTTCCTCCCCTCGTGTCTACCCCCCAATCGCTTCTACCCCATGACTTATCCTCTTGCGAGGTTGCATGTGGCATGATTTCCCTCGCACTAGTTAGTAATGATGGCTCTACAGATGGGTGGTTCACCTCCCCATCCCTCATTAATTCCTGAGGATCCACCTACCTGCCATCCTGCGAGACATTTAATTCGGGGCCAGCGAGCCACTTTTGGTTCTTCGGGCCAGTGGAGTCCAAATACGGTATTAATTCTCGATGGAAGTTAACACCACCTTTTTAAGTGCATTCCACCGCCATCGTGGTCTCTTTTTTCTGCACATCCCCTCTCAGCAGTCCTGCAATATAATTTCATAATGTTATACACATTCATTGACCTTTTCCACAAGGTCCATTTACATCACATATTCACATTTATGAGTTTTCCACAGTTCTTGGCCAGTCCAGTTATTTTTACAAACTGGGGGAAACAGGGTGTTACAATTCCCTCCCC
>SNQJ01S0024194.1:23972-43522 GCA_010110895.2 Picea sitchensis | reverse complement strand
ATCGTCAGGGCTTGGTTTAGCACCTTCGATTGTTTTCAACACCTGTATCGCATATAGGGGACATCCCTTTCGAAAATACTTTCTCATTTGCAGGGCTGATATTTGTCTCATCGAGACCAATTTTCAGATCCCTTGGAGGGTTAACCTATTTCTTTCTTTGCTCACACATTCTAAGGTTTTGTGGTAACAATCCAGTTTGGGTTTATTGGAAGCCAACCAGTCTATACCAATCAACAGGTTGTATGATCCCAGGGGTAACACATTAAGGGTTGCTTGGGTGGGGAATTCACCCAACATTAACTAGCAAGATGGTATGACCTCTACCACCTTTCTTTTGCTGCCAGTGGCTAACTGTACCAACCATGGCTTGGTTTGCTTCTGTGGCTATAGCTTACACTTATCAACAGCTCTAGGGGCTATATAACTCAAATTTGAACCAGAGTCAATCAAAACAGACACTAGATGGTTGAAAATCATACCTTCCATTTCCACCACTGAAGCTTGGTGGTCATCTTGGTTATTATCCAAGGCTGCATAAATCTACGACATACTCCTTGCCACATCATTGACTATGGTAGCTTCCTAAAGGTTATAAACTTTCTGACTGTTCTGTTGTCTGTGTGGACAGTCTCTCAGGAGATGCTCTTCTCCGCAACCCCAAAATTTCAGAGGTTCTTTCTTTGGGTTATTAGTTTTCACTGGTATAGGTCCAGAAGTTTTGTTTCCGTCTGATGATGGAAATTTTTGTTGGAGTACACTCCGGGATGGATAGTTCATTCTGGGGTTCTTCTTGTAGTTTTTAAATTTTGAGGATTTGATCCCCTTTTTCTGAAATCTCGAACCACTCTTTTGTTTCCAGTTTTCACGAGACTCTGCTCGATGTCCATATTGTTCATGACAATATGTTTCTTTTCGAATAGTGTCTTCTAAGGTCTTTGGTTTGTCGAATTCGATTCGGTTCCGGTATTCCTTGGGTAGCCCACTGATGAAGCATTGCACCTTCGCCTTCTCTGCTTTGATGTAGGGTACATATCTCAATAAGTCGAGGAATTTATTGACATATTCCTCTATAGTGAGTTGCCCCAGTTTGAGTTCATAAAACTCTTTATCCTTCTCATTGAAATATCTTTCCGACAAATACTTCTTCCAGAAGTACTTTTCAAACTGTTTCCAAGACAGGTCCTCCTCGCGGACCCCTTTCATATTCTTAAGGTCTTCCCACCATATGGAAGCCTTTCCGTTCAGATTGAAAGTGGCCACTTGGGCCTTCAAATTCTCTGAAAAATCATGGACTCTGAAATATTTCTTCAATCCAAGTAGCCAAGCCTCGACTTCCTCTCCCTTCTTTATCTCACCGTCGAAGGAGGGAGGCTTGGCCTTTCTGAATTCCTCAAATTTATGACTCTTGGAAGTCTTTTGCTTCTTTTGTTTTCTTCCAGAATAGGAACTGGTCCTGCTGTTGGAAGCGCCTTCTGAATCACTAGCTTCCTTCTCAGTGGAATCATTCGGCACGGGTCCTTTACCTCTGGGGTGGACCTTTCTGGAGGTTCTCCTCTCAGTATGGCCATTGATACGACCATGTTTCTTCACTTCGGGTTCATGCTGCATTTGTCGCTGTAGGTCGGATAAGCTCTGCAGTAACACTGCATTAATTTCAGTTTTCTTTTCTTGTTCTTTCATCATCCTTTTATTGTCGGCCTTGCAGCTTTGTAGTTCAACCATGAGACTCCTCACATTCGCATCTAGGTCTGGAGGGGTTCCTATTTCTCTTCTTTCATCAGATTCTTCATCTCTGTTTTGGGAGCCTTCTCCCACCTCTTGGTGAGTCACCATACTCTGCGTCTGTAGATTCCTGCGGTTGATCGTCTGCTTGAGTGAAAAGACAAACGTTGGTTATTAGTCAAGAGTTAAATACATTTTTATAATTTGCGCATAATTTATAACTCTTTCACATGCATACACAGTCGGGTTCTCATTTTCTAAGTTTTTAATCCTGGACAAGAGAGATAAGTTAGGGGGTTACTCCTCGTAGGAGTGCTTCGAACAGAGCTTATACACAACTCATTCATGAGCCCAATCAGACAGAGTGTTGTAACCATGCTCTGATACCAATTTGTCACATACCCACTACATCATAATAAAAAAAAAAATCTTCCTCAAGGAACAGAATCCCCGAAGTCCTACGGGGGTCTAGTGCAGGCTAGTTCTTCCCTGTTCACCTCCCTGTGATCGTGGATTAGGACCATAGGCCAAACAAACCAGGCTCCTTTTGTGTTTCGCGACTCAGCGATACCATTGAGTCTAATCTTGAAGGTAGAATGGTGAGGGGGCTTCGGAATGAAACCCTGGCCGTAGATCTGGGCGCACAGATTTTGGCTGTCCAGATCTACCCGTCGCTTAATCAACAAAGAACTAGCTCCCTTTATTTAGTCCTTAGTTCGATAGGACCACATACGTGCCTAAATGCAAGCGCCTTTCACAACTCGCAACCTCGCGAGTCGTGAGTCAAAGACCCTCGAATTTTCTTCACAAATCACTGATACCCGAGATCACGAAATGGGTATAGCTTCCTTCTGTCAGCATCCTCTGCGCATGACCGCCGGCTAGGCTAAACTCTAGCTCCTCTCACTATTCGCCTCTTCGTGAGTTCAACGGTTTAACTCTCATTCCTCCCTTATGCGATCCTCCAAGACTTGAAAGTCAGCGAAGGTTGACCTTCCCTTCACACTGCTCACAACTCACCCCTTCGCGAGTTGTAGCATCAAATCTTGGCACCTTCCCTTCATGAACCCTCGAGAAGCGATATTTAATTTTCCCTCTCGCATTCTCGGTACTCGCGACTTCGTAAGTCCAAGTGTTGAACTCTCATTCCCTTCTCCCGTGAATCCCTAAGACACGAGAAGTAAACGGAGCATTGACTCCCTTCTCTAGGTGATGCTTGTCCATCCGTCAATCGCGCGTGCCCCACCTTGAAGTTTTTCCATGTGTTCTCTCGGGCTCGGCTCTCAGAACATCGCTACTCGTGACTTGGAGCACCCAACCTTTGGGCTCTTAACTTGCGAACCTCTGAGTTTGTGAGATCCCTAGATCTCTGCCACTTGTCCTCCTCGGATGGACTATCCTGATCCTCTCATGGATTTGCCACTCGCGACTTGGAGCATCCAACATTTGGTCTCTTACCTTACGAACCTCCGAGTTCATGAGATTCTTGGATCTCTGCCACTTGTCCTCCTCAGATGGATGGTCCTGATCGTCTCGTGGCTTCGCCACTCGCGACTTGGAGCATCCAACCTTTGGGCTCTTACCTTGTGAAACTCCGAGTTCGTGAGATCCCTGGATCTCTGCCACCTGTCCTCCTCGGATGGACGGCTCAAATTCTTTTTCCCCTATTCACAAGGGCTTAACCCTCATCTATCTCCCTATAGATCTAACGACTGTCGGGTTTTGTAGCTAAGATCTGACGGTTCAGATCGATCCCGATGTTGCGCCCTTTCCCACTGCTCCTTGGACGTGGAAAAGAAAACAACGGTCCAGATGTTCTCATGGACCCTGGCAGTCCACGATTCCGATTTCCTCGCTATTCATGAATATAGAGGAAAAAGGGTTAAGGCAATTCACGCCCTCGTTTATTCCTTCGATTTAACGGTCGTGAATGACCACAGATCCCCCGATAGGATCTCATCCGTTGATCAATACTTATCCCTACGCTGCTACTTTGGGATTTTAAGAGGGTCATTCCTCTTCGTACAGGGTTGTTAAGACTTGCACATTCAAGTCCTTTTTCCAGGTTCTTGGTAAAACTTTCCAAGGAGGGAGTCTTAGTGAAGAGATCTATTCCGGGGCAATCCTGGAGACCGATAAGGGGAAACAAATTTCCGAGAACGGACTGGAAGTCTGGCTTGGTTCAACTTATGCATAATTAGATTCATTTATCAACATAAGTCATGTGTGGTTTTTCGGTTATAAGCATATACAACTACTAGTACTGATCAAAATACCACCAAGACCTTCTTATAATGAAAACATTCACAGTTTCACAACTTATGAGCATAATTATCAGAATACATATATTTCCATATGCCAGAGGCAAAACACTTATCATAAATAGCACCAGGGTTAAGAAAATGCCGAGAGGGGTGCTCGTTTCCACCCAACCATAGGATCAGCGACTCCCAGCAGATTTATCACTAGCCACCCCCGAGATGAGACCACGATGTTGTGAGACTGCGTCTCTGTCCACCAGTGACCAGGAGTGAAGGTTGAAATCCTTCCTCTCTGCTATCACTCACTCTGCGTAATTCCAGAGTTCTCCCCTCACATCTTCCCTCGCAATCGCTTCTACCCCACGCCTTATCCTCTTGTGAGGTTGTGTGTGGCGCGATTACCCTCGCGCTGATCAGGACTGATGGCTCTACGGATGGGAGGCACCTCCCATCCCTCATTAAACCATCTACCTATCATCCCGCGAGACATTTAATTCAGGGCCAGCGAGCCGCTTTTGGTTCTCCAGGCCAGTGGAGTCCAAATACAGTATTAATTCTCGGTGGAAGTTAATGCCACCTTTTCAAGTGCCTTCCACCACCATCGTGGTCTCTTTTCTGTACATCCTCTCTCAATAGTCCTGCAATAAAATTCATAATGTTATTCACATTTATTGACCTTTTCCTCAAGGTCCATTTACATCACATATTCACATTTATGAGTTTTCCATAGTTCTTGGCCAATCCAGTTATATTTACAAGTTGGGGGAAACAGGTTGTTACAAATGTTCAAGTACAAGATGATTCAAAATGAAAATGTCTCCTTGGTATATATAGGAGACTAGGAGGTATAATTACAACTAATGGCCTAAATCTGACATAAATAAAATAACATTACTAATATAATATGCCTCAATTAAGGGGTAATGAGCCAATATTAGGGCTTAACAGATAATGACCAATGTCCTTCCTTCCTACAATAGTGAACAACAACATCAACAACCCATCCCAGGTCCTCTATACCTTTATTTATACATTACAATCACTCATCGACAACCTTAGGTCTAAACCTAGCTGTCAAAACCCTATATACCAAAACCCTAGGTGTCCAAAACCCCATGTCAACTTGACCCACATTTTCCAGGCTTCGCCAGCCTGTCTTTCCTTCCTTCCCACAAAGTGCTCGAAAGCATCTACCAGTGGATTTTTTCGCTTGCTGAGTTGTCCACGATCCATCTTCCTTTCTGATCTGTTATCCTCGATCCTCTTGTCCAACGTCTCATTCTCTCATACTTCACTCCTTCTTTTTTTCTTCTTTAGGCACTTTGTCTTCCACGTAGTTCACATTTCATCTTTTCTCTTTTTTTTTCCTTGCTTTTCTTCCTCAATCCATACCCAAGGGCCAACAGGCCCCCAACTCTCACATGTGACTTGTCCCGAGGAACTTTTATCTGAACCTTCTACTTTACTTCAACTTTAAAATGTGAAACACATCCTGTGCTTTCGGATCAGTTCCTCCCCATTGTGTGCAGATTGTATTTTTTGTGTCTGGTACCCAGTTTCAACTGCACCTAGTACCTAGACCCTTATCCTTCTACTTCTACCGAGGGTTGCGAGGAAGATGGTTGTCATAGTACAATTTCAAACAACTCCCATTAACCAAACCTTCCTTCCATTCTCCATTCAAAGTCTTCAACTGCACAACTCCTCCTTTGGTAACATAGGTGACCTCATATGGTCCCAGCCAATGTGTTCTGAACTTACCTGGATGCTTCATGAACTTGTTGTCATATACCAATACCATATCTCCTTGCTTGAATTCTTTCATGGTAATCCTTCTCGCGTTCCTTCTGTACCTGTTGATGGAATCCTGCAATAAATCTATCTTCCTCTAGCTCTACCAGCTGTGCAAGTCTGTCTTGAAGAGCGCAAGTGTCATCCATATCTGTGAATCCTACAATTCTCAGGCTAGGAACTAAATATTCCATGGATACTATGGATTCTATATCATAAACCAATTTAGATGGAGTCTGCATTTCCATCTTCTTACAAGTGGTTCTATAGGCCCATAATACTATTGGTACTCTCAAATCCCAGTCATCTCTATTTACACTACAAATATTCGTCAATGCAGTCTCCAAGATATTGTTGAAATCTTCAATTGTACCATTCGCCTATGGGTGGTATGGAGTGCTCTTCTGGTGATGAACTTCAAATTCCTGAGTCAAGGCTTTAATAGTCTTATTAATCAAATGTGTACCATGATCACTCATAAGGACCTTGGGGCATCCAAACCTGGTTATGATATCATCAAATATGAATCATTCAGCTGTAGTTGCACTACAATCCTTAACTTCTCTTTCTTTTTCCCATCTGGTCAAATACTCTGTTGTAGTGATGATGTATCTTTCTCCTGTGCACTTTCCTGGTGGGTTGATATGTCCCATGAAGTCAATGCCCCATTTCTCAAATGCCTTTAAGGTTATCTAGGGTGTTAAAGGAATTTTATCTCTTTTGGAGGGTTTCCCAACTCTTTGGCATACATCGCAGGCTCTGTAGTATTCTTTATCATCTCTGTGTAAAGTGGGCCACCAGAGGCCAACTCTCAGGACCTTCTGCACTATTGCTTTCCCTGCATAGTGTCTTGTTGCAATTTCTTGATGTTCTTCTACCAGAACTAGTGGTCATTCTGCCTCCATAACACATCTCCTTAAGATATCGTCAGGTCCCATCATATACATTTGTCCAGCCATAAGTGAAAAATCAGCAGTGCGCACTACCAGTTGTTTCTTATGAATGACTGTGTATTCACGAGGTTCCATTCCTGTTGACAGGAACTGAACTATCTCGAAGAAGTGATCATCAATATTCCTAATAGCCAACAGTTGTGCACATGGAAGTGTATTCTCCAAACTAGTAGGTTCCTCTCCATGTTCTAACCTAGACAAGTGGCTAGATCCCTTGTTCATTCTCCCTAGCTTTACCACAATTTCAAAATCATATTCCTGAAATAGCAGTATCCATGTGCATATCCTTCACCCCAACACTATTTTTTTTACTAGGTATTTCAGCGTAGAGTGATCGGTGAACATCTTAAAGTGGCCCCCCATAAAGTAGTGATGAAACTTTTGCATCGCATACACCATGGCTAAACCTTCTCTCTCAATGGTGATGTAATTTATCTCAACTGTTGAAATCTTCCTGCTAGAAAAGGCTAACGGGTGGTCAATATCTCTCGCTCCTGGTTGTGCTAACACTTCTCCCAATGCAATAGAGGATGCATTGACATGTACATGAAATTCCTTACCCCAATCTGGGAAAACCAGAATAGGTGCAATAACCATTTTTTGTTTCAGTGTGTCGAAGCTCTGTTGGCATTCTTTTGTCCATTGAAACTGACAATCTTTCTTTAAAATATTCTCCATGGGTGTTTTGATCTATGCATATCCCTTAATGAACTTCATGTAGTATCCAGTATGTCCCAGCACAGTGTGCAATTGTCTGACTGAAGTAGGGGGGGTAGATCAACAATAATGACAATCTTGGACGGATCTACCAATAACCCCTGATTACACACAATATGGCCTAGCAGCACTCCAAAAGGTGAAAATAAGATGCATTTCTTCAAGTTCGAGTCAATCTGATATTGCCTACACTTATCCAACATTAGTATTAAGCATTCAATATGATTTTGCAATAAGCTAAAAACAATCCAATAATCAAAATAGGCTTCCAAAAATTTATGTAAAAACTCCTTGAATTCTTCGACCACCACCCTAGAAAATATGGTTGGTGCATTCTTCATTCCAAAAGGCATCACTTTATACTAGTAGGATCCCCATTCTATTGAAAATGTGGTCTTATGGCGATCTTCCTTGGCAATCCTAATCTGGTCATAGCCTATAAATCCATCAATGAAGGAGTAGACTTCCTTTCCTCTCACATTATCTAACACTTCATCAGTAAATAGTGTAGGGAATGGATCATGTATACATGCATCATTCAGTTTCCTCAACTCTACACAGATTATGTTCTCTCATGTTTTCTTGTCTTGAATCACCATAGGGATAATCCATTCTGATTCTTCAATAGGTTCTATGATTCCTACTTCTAGCATTCTGTCTATTTCAATCATAATTTTTTCCTTATATTTGGGAATCAATCTGTATGGTCTCTTCTTGACTGGTCTTGCATCTAGTTTCAGGGGAATCTTCATTTCTCCCATAGGTCCTTTAATGCCCTTCATATCAGTGAATTTGGTTGGAAACAAGTCCTAATATTCATGCAGTAATTATGTGATCTTATCAATAGTGGCATCATCCCAATAGTCTCCAACATTGGCCAATTTAGGTGCTTGCTCTGTCCCAATATTGACTTTATTGATTTTAATTGGTTGTCCAATAAAAGTTAGTTTGACTCTTGGTCCTTCTATATCTCTATGTCCTTCTATTTCTACGATGTTCACATTCCTAGGATCATCATCTTCATCGGCGTTGATATTGTAGCATCCTTGAAGTTTTTGAATAGGTGCAGTCCATTCATCCTCATCTTTCTCCAAAGGGAGGTTAGGTGCCTCCTCAAATACTTTCTGTCTTATAACTTGTAAATATTGATCTACCATAGGGTACTGACTTTCAAATAAGAATG
Source organism: Picea sitchensis (assembly GCA_010110895.2). Classification (NCBI taxonomy): domain Eukaryota; kingdom Viridiplantae; phylum Streptophyta; class Pinopsida; order Pinales; family Pinaceae; genus Picea; species Picea sitchensis. Next base: position 34,895 of record SNQJ01S0024194.1, on the reverse strand, counting down.
TGCCTACAAAATTCTGAGTCATACCTTTCCAATTTGTAGTGGTGAGGCGCATTTCTTCTTGAAGATACCAGTCGATAGGTGTTGTATCCATCGTGTTGATGAATTTATTCACCCACTTCTCCTGAGGAATGTTGCTACAGGCTTCCTCACGACTTCGTACATGGTATTTCGGACAACTTTGACATATGTATCTAACTTCGCATCCTTCAATCTGATTTGAGAATCGCACTGTCATAAAAGTGCGACATTGCACCCAGTCTGCGATGTTCTTCTTATGTGCTCCCGACAATATTGATGGATTTACTTTCAAGGCCTCGTCCAGTGCCAACAGTATTTGTTGTACTGGTACAATTTATTCAAATTCCATCAATAAAGTTTATAAGTGATTCAAACCATCAAAGGTGGGAAAAATACTTACTGTTGTGCCGATCCAATGAACTTCTCTGGTCAATATAGCACATCGCCACACATAAACTTCATACATTTTGTTCTGCCAATTCTCTAGTGCTTCTTTCAAATCTGATGAATTGGCATTGTCACTTTTCCAACTTAAATTCCCATCTGTTGAAGGATTAATGTAATTATGTTGTCTTGCGATCAATTTGTATATATTCTATAGCTCATATGCGTGGTCCTCTTCTCTTATGGGCTCTGTATATATGAGACCTTCATTAGGATCCAAAGGTGCAATGACCCTAAGGCCATCACCTTCAAATGTCATTCTTCTTTTCTTTAAGTCAACAACATTAGAATTACTGAAAGCCCAATCAATTCCTAATAGCGGAGGATAAGGACAACTATCGTCAAATATTTCAATTACTTTGAAGCTTACAAACGTTCTGACCCCATCGATGTCCATAGGGACATGTTCCACTATTCCAAAATGGTTCACAACCTACTGATTGGCCATCCTAAGCCTGATAGGTGAATAAATCAACTTAGGTTTTCCCATCAGTGCCTGGGTGTGCTTCATCATAATATTGACCTCCGACCCTAAGTCGAGGACCACATAATCTATATCATAATATCCAATATGAGCATTCATATGTAGATCCTTATTTTTCCTTATCCTTTTGTATACTTGATGTACTAATCTACTCGGTAAGGGATATGCCTTTCCTAGCTCATACTATCTAATCAAATTTTTGTAGCTCTTGTACAGCTCTTTCATCCTTTATCAAATTAATGCAAGTGCATAAGAATTCCATAATCTTACTTACCTCTTTTCCCTATTTGGGCAAAGAAGACTGATCAAATTCCAGAGGCATTCCATATTCTCTTACTTATGGTTGAGCCTTTGATGAAGAAGCCTAGTCTCTCCCAAATGTTTTTCTTGCTTCCTCAAATTTATGTTTCTATTTCTTTGGATCAAACTCTTATGTCTTTTCTACATATTTTCTGAACCCTGATTCTTCTGTAATCTTCCCTAGTGTCACTCTGTCTTCTCCTGTAGCAAATCCTACTCTAGTGATAAAAACGACTCTGGGATCCACTCCGTGAGGTTCTGCTGAGATTAGTTCTACTTGTTTATTTCCTCCTCGTCTCTCTTGGAGTTTGGCTAACAACACAGGAAAATATTCTATGACATGTTCAAATGAGTTTCAGTAACTGCAAGTGGTACAAGGGTTCTGACAGTCCCTTTCCAAGTGACCTAGCTATGCACAGTTATAACATATGATCTTAACTCGACCTTGACCCATACCTCCTCCTCATCCTCTTCCTATGAATCCACCATGAGGGTTGAAGTTTCCTCTTCCTGGGGAATTATACTGTGCGGTATTTCCTTCCTGTTGTACTTCGCCTTGAATCCTATAGGTATCCCTTGAACTTTCATGCAAGAGATCATAATCTCTACAATCCTTCTCATCATGTCCCACAGATTTACGGAATGTGCAGTAAAGATTTGTAGGTGTCTGAAAATGTTTTTACATGTAATAGCATTCACCAGGGTGATGTCTATTTCTACATACCTCACACCAAGGTAGAGTAACCTACTTCAAAGGGCTCATATCTCTAGAAGCTAAGTATTCATGAAATAGGGGACAATGCTCCTTATCATGGCCTTCTGATCTTCATTTGATACACTAGGTGTCTTCTCCCTTATCTTTTCCATTGTCTTTCTTCATATCTTCAACCTACCGAGAAAAGCTGGTTAACTGACTCAATATTTGACTCATACCTAAGTTGGATTCTCCCATAGGGGTTGATTCTAGTTTCATGGTGATCTCCAACACCTCATCCTGTGAAGCAATCTTCTGCTTCATCAGAGGGACTCTAATGTGTGGTAGGAGGGAAACAATGAACCATTGCTTGTTTTGTTCATCTGGATACCTGAAAACTCAAACAACCTATCAAGGTCTTAAGCCTCTGATCAAAATCCCAAACAAGTTCAACTACTTTATTCTTGATTTCCTTTATCTCTATAATGAACTATGATTTCGACTTGGATTTCTTGAATTCAACAATAAACACAGTCTTAATCTCATTCAGCGGTTTCAGATATGAAACTCCTTGGGAAAATTTCATGTACCAAATCAAGGTAGTACTAAACTGAGCTCTCTTAACATCTTCGTCAGTGACATTATTAATACTCCACACAACCTCATCTCATATTCCATGGACCTTCCTATGTTTCCTGACTGACTATGTACTGAAATTCTTGTAACAATGCTCTGAGTTCTCCGATGACTCTAACTACTTTGATTACTCTGGTTAATTAATGCTTATAAAACAATAGGAGGAGTAATAATACTTACTTCAATAGTCTGTGCAGTTCCTAAAGTTTCTGATTTTTCTCGGTGATGTTTTGTAGTATTCTCTTCTTCTGGCCCAACGAACCCTAAAGGTTCCTCGTTCACTAACTCTTCTTCTTATCCACTGTAAAACCCTTCTTCCTATGCTAGTGGTTCATGATTCTACTCAAACAAGTTCACCAGAGGAACTTCTCTGAAGATTCTCCCACTGCGCGTATGTCCAACCTCTGTGTCGTTGTCGTTGTCTGAATGATTGAACATTAGATTGAATGATTGAACATTATATTTTCAATCTGACCCACTACTGTATCTTCAATATGTTCTTCTCATGCAATAACATCTTCATCCTCAAATTCAAAAAGTGAAAAAAAATTCTTCTCGACCCCTTACAGAAACATCTCTCTACTTGGCTATATGAATCTACTATGTCAATATAAAACTCGGTGATGTACCCTCCAATAGTGCTATCAAACCAGTGATCTACTGCTCTTGATATGACGTTATCAACTCTCTTGACCTTCTTTATCACTGTCGATGTCCAAACCATAGGCAGTCTAGATTTGATCTCAAACTGGGTATTTTCTAATCTGGGTAACCACTCGTATAGCTCCTTGTGAATTCCTCCAAAGAAAATCTCATGTATATCAGTAAAGATATACCTTCCCAAGTAGTCTTTTGTACTAATATTAGGGTTCTTATTCTAAGCTTTTGTGAATTCCTTTTCTTGTTCTTCTATCCACTTCTGAATCTCTGTCTTCGATGGAAACCACCTTGACATTACCTCAAGAAGATCGTGTTCCCGGAAATAGAACCATTTGTTGGCACACAGGGGCAGACCCAAGGTTTAGTTCTAACAGCTTACCAGCAAGCCCTAACTACTCTCCCTTTTGGCAACACCTGCGAAGCAAATGCATTCTCACCTAAAGTAGCGATAGGGGGTTGTAGGACACAGCTGTCTACAACCAAAGGAAATGCAAAGTGGAACCAATACAACAACAACACAACATTTAGATATAATTTACCAACTTAATCCTACTTTGCACATTTATATCTCATATCTAACATAAATATGCAATAACATAATATCATAAGGTAAAAGGACACCAAATCAATCACACCAACAACAAGATATACATGGTTCACCCTCTTCATAGGGATACGTCCACAGAACTGTGTTTCTTGATATTATATAAAACATACAGTTCTATATTTTCTCTTAGCTTGCAGATCTCTCTCTTCTTCTCTCCCCCCTTCCTGCGCACCCAGCTGCATAGTTGATCTTCGCACCCAACTGAGGATCTTACAATACCCAAGTGCTCTCACACATAGCACTTCTCTCTCTCCTCAATGATAATAAAAATGATAATGACCAATGTCCTTCCTTCTTACAATAGTGAACAACAACATCAACAACCCATCCCAGGTCATATAGACCTTTATTTATACATTACAATCACTCACTGACAACTTTAGGAAAAATCCTAGGTGTCAAAATCCTAGATACCAAAACCATAGGTGTCTAAAACCCTAGGTGAACTTGACCCGTGTTTTTTGTGCTTCGCTAGCCTATCTTTCCGTCCTTCCCGTGAAGTGATCTAAAGAATCTACCAGTGTCTTTTTCTGCTTGCTAAGTTTTCCACAATATATCTTCCTTGTTGATTTGTTCTCCTCGATCCTCTCATCCAACGGCTCATTCTCCCATACTTCGCTCCATCTTTTCTTCTTATTTAGCCACTTTGACCTAATCTCAATCAATGTGTCTTTCGTGTAGTTCACATTTCATCTTTTCTCTTCCTTTTTCCTTGCTTTTCTTCCTCAATCCATACCCAAGGGCCAACATGTGATGAGACTAATCCTTCAAAAAACACAAAAAACTTAATTAATGGACTAGGAGCCTGTAGATGCTTATATAGGTGGAAAATTATATTGTCCTTGATCACTTTACTCTTGAAAAAAGAGACCCCCCACAAAAGTGGATCTTATATCCCCCAACTACTTCATCAACCTAGCACTCCTCCTTATTGCAGGAGACCTTCCTTGTATCATGGCAACATATTTTTCCTTTGCAAGGATACTCTTCTTGATTGTGTGCTCTTCGTGACTACTGGCTCATCTCTTTCAGTTGCATCTTGTACCAAAACAATTAACTTCCTCTGGGCCAATTCATCCTTGAAATGATGTAATTCTTCCTTGAGATTTCTATCTTGAGACTGAAAGCCTGTGTTTTGCCTATATAGGTTATTAAGTTTCTTATGGAGAGGCATGGCTCTTCTTGCCGAAAATTTTGCAATATCAAGGGTGTTACTACACATATCCATGATCTCCTTCATCTTAATTNAACTTTTTTTTTTGAAACGAGCGACCTCCTTCCTAACCTCAATGGGTTGTGTGATCAATCTTTTAAAAGTGTGATTACTAGGTGGAGTGTTGATGTTGATAACCTCAACAGGTTTCTTAATGGATTTACCTTGATCTTTCTGCTACACAGGGGCTCTGTCTATCATGCCAATAGGCTTCTCAATGCCTTTACCCTTATCTTTCGTTTTCCTTGGAAATGAAACCTTGGGTAGGAATTCTGCTTCAACAGCCTCCTTAAGAGTTGATGATCTAGTAAAAGGCTTCCTGATTTTGATCTTAGCTTCTGGAGCAGATGAAGAGAAATGCAATTTCCTTCCCCTCTTGGCTATGGATTTGGTGGATGAAGGGACTTCTTCCAATTTAGGTGCAGGAGGAGGTGAAAAATATCTCTGTGGAGAGTGATGAACCTCCCTCTCTTCTTCTTAAGTTTCCTTGGGGGCTTCTTTTTATTGAGTAGTGGATTTTCTTTTTCTCTTCCTGCTTGTTCCTACTGGAGAAACACTAGTAGATGGAAAATGGCTCTGCATCTTAGACTAAGGAGTAGAGTCTATATCCATTTGCATGTGGGTAGAGACAATGAACTTCTCCCAAGGAATGTTCGTCTTCTTCAAATCTTCCATCACCAACATCCTGATCAATCCAGAGTGAAATATACTAGTGTCCATAGCCTTGGACTTGGCTTGGAATCTATCATACATATTCCCCATGCTCCTCAAAAGGTAGAAAGGGATATTCATTGCATATCTACCAGTAAAATGTAGCAAGATCCTTATATGGTATTGGTATAACATGTTAAACCTTCCCTCACATGTAAAGTATCTTTGGATGATCTTCAAGATTTTATCAAAATCTTCAACTAGGTGGCTTCTAGGAACTCCCTTGGACAAATTGTTTGTCTGATAGTCTGGTTTGAGGAAGTACTTGGAGAATGAAACATTTAGGATCATGGATATAAACCACCTCTCACTAGTATTAGAAATCCCAGTGGTTGCTGCAATAGAAGCTTCACATACCTCAAACTCAAGGTTTCCCACCTTAGTCTTAATGCCATCAAAATGTAATGCAAATTTCATTGCTACTTTAGGGTGTCCCCTCTGCATGTTTTTGAAAAAACAAAGGCAGCCAACCCTTTGAAAAACCTCCCTGACCATTGGCTCAGTATCAAACAGGTGCATGTAAGAAGGTTCAGTCCTAACCACACTCCCTCCCTTGTGAGATTTCTTCCTTTTAGGTGTCTCCATGGATAAATACAAGGGATCAAAGGTTGTGGTGTAGTGAGGGGTAACAAAAGAAAGTAGAGGCACAACTCAATGACAAATTACAATGGCTAATGGTTTCTCTCTCTTAGGATATTCCTCTAACTCACCTTGAATTAACAATAACTATTTTGATGGATTTTTCTTTAAAATGAGTGAAAGAAATTACGAGTTAAGGAAGGAAGGGATGCATTGTTCAGTTTATATCACCACACCATGTTCATCAAAGATTTGGAAGTGTAGGGACTTCTTCCAATCACTACCAGTAGATATTAAGACAAATGAATGATGATACAATGAAAACAAGGGGCTAATGCACGGGTCTCTGAATACAAAAGATAGCACTGAGCAATCCAAGTAAAACACAACACATGAAACAGGGGATATGTAGTGTAGTTTTAGAAACACATTTATGTAGCACAGTGTGCACATAAGGACCAAGTGAATGCACGGGTACTCAATATTCATGAGAAAAATGAATTGGCCTCTAGAATATATGAAATCCAGGTGACAATGGTTGCAAAGTCTGTGGGACAAAATCTACAGGTGCAAATGGATGAGAGAGGAAGTAGTCTGGAATGTCGGGTGCTACCAAAATCTGAGGAAGGGGTATCTCAACAATTTTCTACGCAATTGAGAGGGCTCAAGGAATACCTAGATATTGTGATTGACAATGGAGGATCTACAACAAGTTAGGAAACTATTACATCCACCTTAGCCTCCAATTTAGAATGTACAGTTGAACTCGTAGGGCATTCTGCAGCTGGTCTGAACTTGTGATTTCATCATCGTTGAGCTTGAGAGAAAATTCAAATGCTTAAACCATCAGCAAGCCTCATAAATGACTAGATATTAATATTCTCTTTTAATGAACAAGGGCACTAGAAATGAGAGAAAACATGACCTCAACTGATTATTACAAATTATGGAAAAGATCAAAGGAGAAAGGTGGGCTACGGAAAATCCTAGTGAGTTGGCCTTGACTTTTTCAAAAATCGATTTGACCCCCCTTTAATGGACATAGGGACAACATGGAAAGGATAAAGAGTATGAGTGGATGGAGTGATGTGTCAAGTCATTAAGATCATGGGATGGGTTATTCTTGATTTCAAGTCAAGAGGTGAGTCGAAACCATAAACCATATAATGGAACTAAGCTCAAAAGCTATGTGTGGGCCAAAAAATGATCCAAAACCACAAGTGTTTATTTTTTCAAGATAACCTAAGAAAATCACACAAAGAAAAACAAAACAAACTTAAAGTCTTAAGGTTAAAAAATTTAAACCTAAGGGATAAAAGACCCAAGGAAACTTTATGTGCACTTTGCATACCAAATATGATAGAACTAGGACTTAATGAGGGTTTTGTAATCCTCCCATTTAATTACTATTGGATCACCCTCCATCCTAAGTGTTTATGTGTGAATTTCTCACTAGGTTAAAGCATGGGCCTCTAACTTCAGTCTGAAAAATGATATATTTTTCTTCTATATGGTGAATGTTGAAATAAACTTCTAAGTACTACAACAAATGATTTAGTTTTAATGCATTGATATCACCTTAGTATCTCTTAATGTTTTCTTTCTCTTCCATATTGAATATGAACCGTGAAGGGTTAATGGCACTTGAATTGGGTTTCTCTTTCTTGAGCTCTTTCCTTCACTCCTTTTTTGGGTCTTCATTATCTCTAAATTTCATTTTAATCTAACCTTAGAGTTATATCTTATAGCGTCTCCATACATTCAGATATTTATCGCTAGAGACTCCATGAGGAGGGACATATTGTGAGATATTTCAATGACTTTCTCTTACAACCTCACAAATATCTCTTCTATTGGATATCGAGAGTTTTTATGAACATACACATTGGTCCTGGCTAGGGTTGTTCGAATTTCTTCTTAAACTAATTCTTGGATCCTTGAAACTTCCTGCAAATACCCCAAAGAAACCTACTTGAATACCAAAATGATATATAAACTTCCATGGAAATTCCACTAGAATTGTTCTTCGCAGCAGATCTTATAATATTATGAAATATTATATTTATGTAGTTTATTTCATTAGATCCTGAATTTATTATCTCTAGCTTATGGATTGAATTCAATAAATAACTGAAATACAAAAATGAAAGGATAGGCACAAAATACACACCATCCACACAAATTAACACAAGATTTTACCTAGGAAACCCAATATGAGAGAAAACACATCTAGAAGGTGAGGCCTATGCTCTTCTATCTTTGCTTAAGTTATAAAATGTGCATAGAAAGGAATGTGAACTCACTATGGAGTTACCTTTTGACATTGTAGCATGAATGAATATTAAAAAATCCCCCTCCTCCTCTATTATTCTCACAAAATACCTCTCTCATATGTTTTGATCTTCTATGAAACAAGATACAATGCAAAAGAATGGAACCCCTTCTCCTAGCAACATGGTATTTAACATCACCCGATAGCCATCTAAGGGTAGGTTTTTGAGTTCTTCAACCCTCAATTGTGATAAGGTTTTGGAACTTCTATAATAATATTGAAAGTCCAAATGTGGCTAGCCCCATATAATGGAATCCTCTCATACCCTCTCGTACCCTGGTGGTCAACAACATAGGCCAACTCCCGGGAGGCATAATTTTTGCAAACGATCTTTGATTGAGGAAATTATTGCACTGTTGGAAAAGTATCATTGTGTAGAACATGGAATATTGATCCAAAGTAGGTTTTGGACCCAAATAAATTGTCATTTGATGCCTCAGAATGGCTCCAATAGATTTCAAATGATTTTTTGGACCCAATTTTCCATATTGGGAATTACCGCTAAAATGGCTTTGCAAGCTAATTCTTCCATTTTTTTCCACCCAGAAAGTACCAAGATAGATGAAAAATAATATAATGATATAATGTGGATAAATATTTTAATCTAACCAAGACATAATTATATTCACAATGAGAGACCATACATATGTTGTGAAGCTGTCCTAGCATTGGGAAACTAGACGAGCAATGAAAGAGTAATGACTAAATATTTATAGTCTTAGTTACAAAATTAAACCATAAACTATTCATGAAACATTTAAAAAAGAACTATGACTACTATGCATATAAGAGACGTGAGAGGATTGGCCTTGCAAATGAGAAAACAAAAAATGCATAGACCAACACATTTTGATAATTAGAGAGGAGGGGTGACCATGACATCGTCTTGAACCTGTAGTCCATCTTGGTTGGCATCTTGCTGGTTTTTGAAACTATCCATTTGTTGAGCCATCATGAACACTTTGTGGTCAAAATATTTAATCTACATATGTATGTCATATAGTTGGAGCAAAACTTCACTATAAGCTTCATTCTACTCCACTAGAACCTTTTCCATTAAGTTTTTGATATTCCAGTAGAGGTCCATGGACTTGTGGTAAGTGTATTATTTATCTCTAAAGGAGCATGTATCTAAAAACTAAAATCTAGTTACCACATCGATCTCCTCATCAGGGACCAAAGACCAATCCAAGCGAGCCTCTGCTTCAAATAATTCCAATTCTGCTTAAATTTTGAGTGGTGTTTGTGCCTGAAATACTCTCATCGATTCCTCTGCACGCTATTGAGTCCCCATGGCCAAATGCTAGCCTCTTTGAATTTTACCCCTATGTCGAGGGCCTCCCATTTCCATGTCACCACATTGTAGAAGTCTCCCAACCCAATGAATTGTCTGAGCCATAATAATCCCTTTGTTCAACCTTTCTTCCATGGATGGGATAAGGTAATAAATCCTTTAGAGTAGGCCTACAGTGGGATTGAAATCCATAGTTGCGAGTTATTTTCCGTTTCTCATCAAATCCTTGAGAATTCATTACTCAAGCTAGAGTTTGTACCATCCAAAGCTTTCCTCATTACCCTCACACATGGAACAATTATGGAACCAATTTCCAAATATTTCAGCTTCGTCATCGATATGTTAAACATGCTACTAGAAGATCCTACCATGTATGTCACAAGTTTCCAAGATATTTTAAACATGATACTAGAAGAGCTGACAATGCATGTCACAATTTTCCAAGCCAAACAGTCTATTAAATGTCAGTTAACGTTTCCATGTCACTCGATCCAAAGTTTTTAGAAAAAAAATATTAATACATATAGCACTTATTATAATAATTTTTAGAAAATTTTGATTATTTAAACATAAACTTCCCTAATTGGAAAATATTCAATACATCACGAATAGTTCACATTTAAATATTTGAAATTATGACAACAATGTTGGAATATTGATTGTTGTCATTGATTTCAACCCTAGTCATGGGTTTTGGATGCAATATTGATGAAGGTATTTGCACATGAAGTAAAATGCACATTTAGATACAAGACCCATGGATGGATAGTATACATCATGTTGTTTCCGGTGGTATGTGGCACGTCACGTGCATCCTCATGGTTGAGGAGAAATGAATTTTTGAAGATGACAAAGTGAATTGAAGAAGGAAGTACATGTAGGCCATGAAGATAATTAAAGAAAATAATTACAAAATAAGAAAGTGTCAGCTCAGCCCTAATGTTAAAAGGA